>CAUYPK010068922.1:0-103025 GCA_963574355.1 Loris lydekkerianus
AAGAGTTAAAAGTTCTCAAAACTTACTACAAAAATTAGTAGTCCCTGGCTACCCTTCTCTACTTCCTTCCCAGCTTCCCAGAAGCATTTTTAAAACTTTTTGATAAGGGTACAAGTGAAACTTAGTAAATGTAGAATATAAATGTTATTTTCTTAACACAATAACAAAAGTTATATTCTTAACACAATAACTAAGAAAATGCCAGGAAGGCTATGTTAACCTGTGTGATGAAAATATGTCAAATGGTCTATAAAACCAGTGTATGGTGCCCCATGATCGCATTAATGTACACAACTATGATTTAATAATATAAAAAAGAGAATCATCTATCAACTTGTTAGTATACGTATATATTTTATGTTTGTGTGTATTAACATACTGAAGTTTAACTAAAGCCCATACAGATGGGATGTTGGATAAATCTAACAGTCAATGAGTAGGGCCTGAATTATCAACATGTAGACATCTCTACACAAGGAAATTAGCTAATTGATCAGGAGGAAATGGTGTGTATTTAGCCCAGTAAACTATCCTGAGCTACATAATGACAGCAACAAAAGTAATAGAAGGAGTCGATGGAATTGAAGACTAGGCATGGTCTGAATGGCATCTATATGGAGGACTTCTGAGTCTAGTCCCAAATCCTATGTGTGATCCTGCAGACCTGATCAGAGGCACTGACAAAAATTTGTCAGTCAAGCTTCCAGGGAGGAAGCACACACCAAACTTGGTATACAGCAAGTGCCTGGCAGTTTTATTAAGGGAGTTACAATCGATGAATCAGCTCTTCATTAAAAAGCCACCTTGTTAAGGCCTTGGGTATGATAGGTACATCCTAGTCACCTCCAGTTGAGGCCCTTCGCTGAAGAATTTTACTCCAGTTTGACCAGTCCCTTTTCACTCCTTGTCCTTCCCAATCTCCTTTCTTCCTGCCCAAGGTTTTGTATAAACATATAATCCTTCAGTTCAGGGATTCTTAGTAAATAGGATGATTTCCCTATGTCCTTGTTGAATTGCCTGGCTCTGGTAACTCCCAAGGGGAGCAATGGAGCACGGGGCGCCAGCGCCTCTTTTGGCCTCTTCCAAACACTTTCAAGGTGGGTAATTAAAGGCTGATTGGTATGTCTGGTTTGGCTCATTTTCCTAATTGAACACCTTGATTTCCTGTTGCTTTACAAAATTGAAAATTCTGCAAGTGACACTGCTTTCAGATAAGGCATGGTAGCTTGTATCAAACAAATTCCACAGAGAAAAAAAATGTAAAAACTGAAGAAAACACAAAAACAGCTGTTTGAAAGCAGCAAAGGACAACCCAGAAGGTCAGGATCTGAAGGGTCTTGAGACCCAAAAGATTGGTGGCACAGTGACGTAAGCCAGAGGTTTTCTGTCATTGTTTCCTTCAAGGTATTTGCTGTTTCTAAATCACACGAAGTGAGAAGATAAGTATCCTGTCACTAGATCCTTCAGTGGTCTCATGCGGCCGGAAACTTACAAACTGGAGATTGGTCTTACCAAGGCCAAAATCCTGTAGGAAAGGAAGAAGCCTGGGGTGAGATATCACTTTTCTCCTTCAGGAATTTGTTGCTTCCTGATCTTTATGTGTCAAGAGGGCTAGAAGAGAAAAAAGAGGACAGAAACCAAAAGGCTAGGCTGAGGTTTTAACAGCTGAGGACATAAATTAGAGCAGTGACCAACAAGAAATGAAGCCTTGGTAAAATTTAGGTATTCGATTGAGAATGTGAAAATGCTACCCCAAAGAGTACGAGCATTCCAGATAGACCAGGCATCACGAAGACTGAGCCCCAAATTATTTGAAGAGTTAAATGAATTAAAGCCATCTTCCTTGACTTTAACTGTATACAAGGAGAGCAGAAAATCTTCTCTGGTTAAAGATAATATCCCAGCATCTTTGAATGTTTCATCCACATGTCCAGAATTCAGTTTAAAACAAGAATAACATATATGCCTAGAGACAGGGTCAAGTGATAAAAACCCAATGAGGAGAGGGGGAAAAAGCAAAAACCAAATCAAAATGACAACAAAAATGAGCCGCATATGTCTCTAATAGAAATAGAAAATAACAGATATTTAATTTTTTAAGAAAAAAGGTAATGGGATAAAAAAATTTATCAAAGAGCTGAATATATAAAAAGTAATCAAATGTAAATGTTGGACTAAATTTAAATTTAAAAAGTAATTCATGGGCTTAGTAGTGTATTAGACATGGTAGTGGAGAAGATTGGTGAAGTGGAAGAAGAAACCAAGACAACATACTCAGAATGAAGAATAGAGATTTTTTTAAAGGAGAAAAAATACAGAGAAAATAATTAATAATTATGTATATACTATAGGCGATTTTTGAGTTATAAACATCTGACTTATAGACAACTCACACTTATGAATGGAGCCTATTACAGGTAATAAGTAAATGCACCTGTTATGACTTATAAACAAATTCAACTTAAGAATAAACATACAGAACCTATGTCCTTTGTAACCAGGAACTTGTTGCATAAACAAAAGATTGAACAACTCAATCTGAGAGTTTTGATGGAGAGGAGAAGAATGAGATAGAAACAAGAAAGAAGAGGCTTTGGCCAATAAATTTTTATATTAGGTAACAAACTATAGACTCAAGCAAGGTAATAAAAGAGAAATACACCTAGGTACATAATAAAAATACATTTTTAAAAACTGTTAATATATAAAGGCAAAATGTTCAAATAGGCCCAAGAAAAAATTATTACTTTTAAAAGAATAACAAAAAATAGACAATTGATTTTTGAATGAGACAATAGATATAAGAAGAAATAAAATACTATGTGAATGAGCCAAAAGAAAATAGCTCCAAGCCTAAAATTTTATATCCACCAGCAACAACCTTCAAAAATTAAGGCAAAGTAAATGTTTTCAGGCAAATAACAACAGAAGATTTTATTCAAACAATCCCTCTTCTACTCATATGCTAAGGAAAATTCTTCATGCAGAAATCATATGAACTGGAAACACAATACTATGAGAGTTAACAAAAGGCATAAATATTTGAGACAATTTAAATTATATTGGTTTTATACAAAATAGCTGCTACATCTTATATGCTTTAATTTTAAAGATAAAACACAAGACAATAATAGCATATAAGTATGAGGGGGATAAATTGAGTTAAAATTAATGAGCTTCTTTCATTGGGGGATTCTAAAATTAGAATCAAAATGCTAAGTTTCATATAATGCAAATTATATGATATTGGATGATCTTAAATTAATAAAAAGTATATTACTCTGGTTAATAGAGGAGGAATTATGGTAATGATACTAATAATTATAATATTTGATAAATGCAAATTAAGGTGAGAAAAAATAAAAGAGAAAACACATGGGAAAAGTAGACATGAATGCTATTATGATAAATTTAAATCCCAACATACTGGCTAATACATTATATATATATAAATTAGATAATTCAGTTAAAATACATAGTTATGCAGGATAAAATGAGAATGCTTATAAAAGACACAAATGAAATAAAGAAAACAAATGATTTAAAAATACATGATCACTTAAACACCAAAAGAAGACCTAGGTTATGCTTATATGAAACACTATAAACATCAACACTTAAGTAATATTGGAATTATGGAGGGGGATTATTATGATATAGGGATCAACCTATAAAAAAGAAAATTCTAACTTTGTCAATAACAAACTCAAAATATGTAAACTAAGACTGATGTTCAACATTTTGACTACTCTTTGTGCTACAGGAAGAAGAGTTGTCTTGAAACACACATAAAATATACAAACATTAATGAAAGCTAATGAGAAAAGAATAAAAAAAATCCATGCCTAATTTTCATGACATCCAACACCGCTGATAAGAAATAAAAATCCTCACAAGATCAGCATATGACCCATGGGCTGCAGGTTGGCCACCCCTGGTAGATGAAAGGAAAAATAAGCAGGACCATAATGGAGACCAATTTCAATGTACTTCTTTAAAAGTACCTGGTAGAATAAGAGGGCTAATATACATGTGTAGAAATATAGATGATCAAACATATAGATATAGATATGTTTTAGATGATTCATCATCTAAAATGACTTAACTGAGATGCATATACTTTTTAATTACATAAGAAACAGAACAAATTTGACCATATTCTGGGACGTAAAGCTGTCACAACAATTTTTAAAGAATGGAATCAGAGTATGTTTTCTGACAACACAGGAATTATGCTATGGATCTAGAATAGAATGGTTAAGTAGGAAATTCTCAAGTGACAGGAAAATAAGCAAGACATGTCCAAATAACTCATATGCCAAATAAAAAATCAAAATGGAAATTAGAAAATTATTAAACTGAAATAAAAACAACAAAAGTTGTATGACCCAGGAATACAGTGCATAGTAGAAAACTAATATCTTTAAATAATGGCTGCAGAGTCAATTTTTTAAAACTCTCAATTCAATGCTATATGCCAGCACCCCAAACAAATCAAACTAAATTTCTATTTAAAGGTACTATCTAGAAATAAGAAAGTCTTGAAAATTGTTTAAGTTTCCTACATTGAAAAATATGAAATAAGATTGAGAAACATTTTCAGGATGACTACACACATGGAGGTATTTACCATGCTAATGCTGGGAGAGTCAATGTTGTAAATATGTCAGTTCTCAAAGTATTGATCATTAGGGTCGGTGTAATCACAGAATCCTAGCAGATGTGTATAAAGGTACTTTGGATACCTTAAACGTTATTAAAGTTAATGCTATTTAACATAATGTGGTATTAGAACACAATATAAAAAACAGGCCAATGAAACAATTGAATCTTTGAAAACAAATCCCTACATGTATGCCTACCTGACTGGTGATAAATAAGTCTGGCATCACTCATGCTCTGTATGAAAAAAACCTGATGACTGTACTTTATACAGTACCTCTGAATTAATTCAGAATGAATCACAGACCCAAATGTAAAACATAATTTTAATAGTATTTCTTGAAAAAATAATAGGGCAATATGTCCATGACCTTGAGATAGTCACAAAAACAAAAACTTAAATAGACATAAACTAATATTTTAAAGCATAAAATTGTCCTCATTAAGCATTTCTTTCATCATAAAACGCTATTAAGAGGGAGAAAAGACAAACTTTAGACTTGTAGGATATTTTTAATACTTATAGTTGACAGAGAACTGGTAGCCAGAATACATAAAGTTACAAATCAATATGAAAAGGGCAACCTCATTAAAAAGTCAAAACCCTTCAATAGATATTTCATAAAAGAGTTATGCAACAGCCAAAAACATATGAAATGGAGCTAAATATTATTAATAATGAGCAACATAACAATTAAAACTACCAAGAAGCACTCAACACATCAAGAAAATAAAATTCACAAGACTGACAATACTAAATGTGTGTGGTGTGGGGCCACAGAACTTTCATACATTTCTGCTGGGAAAGTAAATTGTTACACTGTTAACAACTATTTCCGTATAAACTATTTGGCAATCTCAACTGAAGAAAGACATGTGCCTACCTTATGACCCAGCACATGTACTCTCAGGTATATTCCCAGAAGATGTGAAAGCATATGTCCACTAAAAGATAATCACAAGAATGTTCACAATAGACCAAAACTATAAAAAAAAAAAAAAAAAAGAAAAGAAAAACCAACCAAACAAAAAAACAACAAAACCTGAATGCCAGTCAGCCAGAGAATAGACAAAGAATTGTTGGTTTAGTCAAACAATGAAATACTAAAGAGGGATTAAATTGGATAAGCTAACTATGTCAGGCAGCATGGAAGCATCTCATGGCCATAGGATGCATGAAAGAAGTTAGAGGCAAAGGAACACGTATCTCATGATTCTGTCTATGAAGACCAAGATTAGGTAAAAATTATATGTAACAGAAGTCATAAGTTAGGTGCCTAGATTTTGCATGGGAAGGCGTACAGGCAGCAAACTGTGGTGCTGGGGATGTCTATATCTTCCATCTATTTAGTAGTTCCACAGGTATATAACTTCTGCACTTAAGATGTGCACTTCTAGGCTAAGCACAGTGGCATGTGACTGTAGCAGACCAAGGCAGGAAGACTGCTTGAAGCCAGGAGTTTGAGACAAGCCTGTGGAAGAGCTAGATCACATCTCTACAAAAAATGGAACAATTAGCCAGTCATGGTGGTGCACACCTGTCGTTTCAGCTACTCAGGAGACTAAGGCAGTAGGTTTGGTTGAACCCAAGAATTTGAGGTTGCTGTGGGCTATGGTAAAGCCACTGCTCTCATAAAAAGTCTACAGATCAAGATTTGTCTCAAAAATTTTTTAAAAGTGTACTTTTTCCAGTTCTAAGTGGAAAAGCTTTCAGTTTTACTACATTCAGTAAAATATTAGCTGTGGGTTTGTTGTAATGGCTTTTGTCAGTTTAAGAAAAGTGCCACCTATGCCTATACTCTTCAGTGTTCTAATTAGAAAAGGACACTAGATTTTATCAAATGCTTTTTCTGCATCTATTGAGAGGATCATATGGTCTTTGTTTTTGCTTCTGCTAAGATGGTGAATTACGTTTATGGACTTGCATAAGTTAAACCAGTATTGTATCCCTGGGATGAAACCTACTTTATCATGATGTATGACTTTTTTGATGAGAAGCTATAATCTATTAGCTAGGATTTTGTTGATAATTTTTACATCTATACTCATTAGTGAAATTGGTCTGAAAGTCTCATTTTCAGTTGGGTCTTTTCTTGGTTTTGGTATTAGGGTAATGTTTGCTTTGTAGAGTATGTTGGGGAAGATTCATTCCTCCCCAATTTTTTGGAATAATTTCTGCAGTATGGGAATACGAGCTTTGAAGTTTTGATAGAATTCTGGTGTGAAGCCATCTGGGCCAGGGAATTTTTTTGTTGGGAGATTTTTTTTTATTGTTTCTTTGATTTCAGTGCTTGAAATCTGTTTAGGATATCTATTTCTTCCTGGCTAAGTCTAGGGAGAAGGTGTGACTACAAATATTGATCCATTTTCTTCACATTGTCAATTTCTGGGCATAGAGTTTTTTGTAGTATTCAAAGACAATCTCTCATATCTCTGTGGCATCTGTTGTTATTTCCTCTTATAATTTCTGATTGAGGTTACTAGATATTTTACTTTGTCACTACTATTCAACATAGTGCTGGAAATTCTATCCAATAAATCAGACAAGAGAGGGAGGCATCCAAATGAGAGCAGAGGAAGTCAAACTCTCCCCTTTTGCTGATGATATGATTTTTTACTTGGAGAAACCGAAAGAATCAACCATAAGACTCATGGAAGTGATCAAAAAACAAAGTCATGTCTCAGGATATAAAATAAATGTCCACAAGTCAGTAGCTTTTGTATACACTAACAACAGCCAAGATGAGAAGCTAATTAAGGACACAGTCCCTTCACAATAGCATCAAAGAAAATGAAATACCTATGAATATACCTAACAAAAGAGGTGAAGGACCTCTATAAAGAAAAGTATGAAACACTAAGAAAAGAAATAGCAGAAGATATTAACAAGTGGAAGAAAATACCATGCTCATGGCTGGGAAGAATCAACATTATAAAATGTTTATACTTTCCAAAGCAATCTATCCAAGAATCTATCCAAAGGGATAGATTCAATGCTATCCCTATGAAAATACCAACATCGTACTTTCGAGATTTGGAAAAAAATAAATCTTTGTTTTGTGTGGAACCGGAAAAAAACCTGTATAGCTAAGGCAATTCTTAGTAATAAAAAGAAAGCCAGGGTCATCAGCCTACCAGACTTTGGGCTATACTACAAGGCCATTGTGATCAAAACAGCATGGTATTGGCACAAAAATAGAGACATAGACATCTGGAACTTAATAGAAAACTAGAAGATGAAACTAATGTTTTGCAGCCACCTAATCTTTGATAAACCAAACAACATATACTGGGGGAAAGACTCCATATTCAATAAATGGTGCTGGGAGAACTGTATATCCACCTGTAAAAGACTGAAACTGGACCCGCACCTTTCTCCACTCACAAAAATTGATTCAAGATGGATAAAAGAAAGACCTAAATCTAAGGTACGAAACAATAAAAATCTTCAAAGAAAGCATAGGAAAAGCACTTGAAGATATTGGCCATGGGAAAGACTTTATGAAGACTTCTGTGGCAATTGCAACAACAACAAAAATAAACAAATGGGACTTAATTAAACTGCAAAGCTTCTGTACATCTAAGGAGACAACAACCAAAACAAATAGACAACCTACACAATGGGGAAGGATATTTGCATATTTTGAATAGGACAAAAGCTTGATTACTAGGATATACAAAGAACTCAAATTAATCCACATGAAAAAAGCCAACAATCCTATATATAAATGGGGAAGAGAGGTGAATAGAATCTTCTGTAAAGAAGATAGATGAATGACTAACAAACATATGATAAAATGCTCATCATCTCTAATTATTAGAGAAATGAAAATCAAAACCACCCTGAGATATCATCCAACCCCAGCAAGAATGCCCCATATCACAAAATCTCAAAACTGCAGATGTAGAGAGAAGGGAACACTTTTACACTGCTGGTGGGACTGCAAACTAATACAACCTTTTTGGAAAGAAGTGTGGAGAACCCTCAAAGAACTCAAACTAGACCATCCATTTGAGCCTGCAATCCCATTACTGGGTACCTACCCAGAAGGCAAAATATTCTTTTACCATAAGGACACTTGCACTAGACTGTTTATCATAGCTTAATTTATAATTGTCAAAATGTGGAAACAACATAAATGCCCACTAACCCAGGAATGGACTAACAAGCTGTGGTACATGTACACCATGGAATACTATTCAGCTATTAAAAAAGATGGAGACTTTACATCTTTTGTATTAACCTAGATGGAAGTGGAACACATTATTCTTAGTAAAGCATCACAAGAATGGAGAATCATGAATCCTATGTACTCAATTCTGATATGAAGACAATTAATGACCTAGTACATGGTGGGGTGTGGGAGAAGGAGAGAGCAGAGAGAGGTATGGATGGCAGGTGTGGGAGGGTCACCTGTGTGGCATACTTTTGGCGGGCAGGACACAATTATAAGAGGGACTTTACCTAACAGATGCAATAAATGTAGCCTGGTTCTTTGTACCCTCAAGAAATAAACAAAAATAAATATATAAACCATTTAATTTGAACCACATTTAGAGTTTGCCTCCAATGCCATGAATACATTCATATTCCTGACTGGAAATAATCCCTGCAAATTCAAAATGTATTGTGAAGGCTCACCTTTCCCTGTAATCTTCCCTGAATCTTTAGAATGCATTCTGTCTTTAAATTTCTGTTTTAAAAGAATGTATTGCTAGTAGGATTATTTCAGTGGATTTAGGTGGCTTATTTGTTTGAGTTTTTTTGGAGATTCTGTATATTAGTACTTTGTTGGGTGTTTAGTTTGCAAATATTTTCTCCCATTCTGTAGTTGGTTTATTCTGTTGATAATTTCCTTTATTGTGCAGACTCTTTTTAGTTTAATTGAGTCCCATTCTTTTTGTTGTTGTTGGTGGTGGTGTTGTATTTGCTTTGGGGGCCTGAGTCATAGAGTCTTTGCGTAGGCCAATGTCCAGAAGACATTTTTCTACATTTTTTCCAGAATTCTTAAGGTTTCAGGTCTTATATTTAGATCTTTAAACCATCTAATGCTAATTTTAATATGTGGTGAGAGATAGCACCATTTATTGAACCAGGCATCATTTCCTTAGTGTATGTTTCTATCTACTTTGTCCAAAGTTGATTGGTCGTATCTATATAGTTTTGTTTTTGGTTTCTCTGTTGTAATTCTTTGACACATGTGTCTTTTTATGTAAGTACTGTCCTTTAAATTTCTGTAATGCATACAAAATTTATATACCTCAGCTTTTACCACACACCACTGTATAATTTGCAAAGCAGCAGCAAAACACTCCCCCCAGATGAATTATTATATTATCCAGTGGGGAAGAAGATTATTAATTCCAATCAATGTCCATTGGTAAAATAAAAGAAGGGCAGTTTGGCTCTTGCACTGAACCTAGCAACTGTAAATGATCCTACACAGCTGTAATTTGCCTGGGTGACCAGGCTAAAAGGCTTATCTTTGGATGTCCAAAATTCTGATTACAGAAAACACATACACTTTTCATTTAAATGTAATAAGAACTTCTGGCTCTCAAGAACTAGGGATAGCAATGTCTCTTTAGAAAACATTATTATTTATATTTTTAAAACAACATTAAGAAAGCTAAAATATGTAAATCAATTTTGATTCTAAGACATAAAATATTATATTCTGGGTCACAGGGTTGTTTCATCTCCTTGATCCAGATATCCATGCCAAAAAGGTATTGTTTATTATGGAAATGTGAAGACCCATGGTATCTACATGCTACCTTACTCTTACTGAAATGTATCTTAGCTAGCAGAGACAATAAGAAGGGTGGGAAAGAAGTATGGGATACTCTTTTCCATGTACTGTCTTGGACTGAGTTTACATGAGAAGAACAGGAGATATTTTGATGCTTTCAAGAGGGATTTTGCTAGCTCCAGGCATCAGCCAATGTGCCTCTGGAGAGGGGAGCAGAAAACTTTTCTTCCCACCTTCATCTGAAGTCTATCTCTCCTCTAACACTGAGAAGTAGTAGTTACTATAAACAATTCATTTTTATCATATATCCAGTGGGATTATTTATGATATATAGCAGTGGTACTGGGATTTTTATTTATTTGTACCTGGCTGGCATACCATACTGTGTTATACTTTCCTACAACATCTATTGGGTATGTACTCACAATAATCATTTCACTATTCATCACTATTAGTCAGCTCAGGATGTTATCACAATATCAACAGACATTGTCTTCTCACTATTCTGCTCACGGAAGCCTGAGATTAGGACAGCAGCCTGCTGGGTTCTGGTGAGTGCTCTCTTCCGGGTTTGCAGAAAGATGCCTTTTTACTGTCTTCACCACACAACCTTGCCCCAGTGAATGCATGTGTATCTTCTTGTAGGCCACCAATGCTATCACGCTAAGAACCAATTCTTATGACCTCAATTAACCTTACTTTCCTCCTCAAGCCCAAATATTATCAAATTTGGGGTTAGGGTTTTAGCATATGAATTTTGGAGGTGGGGGGGACACAGTTTAGTCCATAATAGTCACAATCCTCATATTTCACCCTTGCTTGCTGCCTGCTTTATCATCTTTGCTGCAGGATATATTTCTACTAATTTTAAAGAAAATGGCATTGAGGTTACTGAGCCCTTCAGGGATGATGGTTTGGGGGGGGTACAGAGATACTAGTATGACAGCTATGAAGCAAGAGGAAGGGAAGCTTAGGTGCTATAAATTGTGACTTAGAATGCAGCACAAAGAGAAAGAAAATGTTACGGGTCAGGGATATTTTACACAAATGATTAACTATGATTGGCTATACACATGAGCAGAAAACAAAGAAAACATGGAGACTTCAGCTCTGAAGTACATGACCTAATTTGTGGTTGTAATATCTGACAAGTCATTGAGATCAATTCCTAAAGTTTTTTAGAACAAATTTCTGGGAGTATTTGATTAAGATTTCATAACTTCTTAAGGTAGATTCCAGGAATCTGTATAGAAAAGTCTCTGTATACTTTGATAATAATCTAAATTTGGAGAGCACTGCTCACAGTTACTAACATACAGTAGAACCTCCATAGTTGATCACCTCCATACATTGACCACCTCCTTAAGTTGACTTAATTTTCAGAAATGGACATGCACCGCATGTGTTCATATCAGTACCATAGGACTAGTTCCTTATGGTGACCACTCCTATGTATGTTGTCCAGTTTGTTACAGTCCCCTGCGTGGTCAACTTACAGAGGTTTTCTCTCTCTAATTAGGAGAGGGTTGAGTGAAAGAAAAACACTTGAATTTTGTTTAAAAAAATTCTATTTTTAAATAGTACAGTAGAAAAATTATTGTTAACAATAATTTATTGTATATTTTTAAATGGCCAGAAAATGATTGTTATGTTTGCAAAACAAAAGTGTTTGAGTTAATGGATAGCTCAATTACCTGATTTGATGATTATACATTGTATACAGGTGTAGAAATATCACATGTACCCCCCCCAAAATGTGTAACTATTATTTATCAATAAAAATGATAGCTCTAGGAATATAATTTAGAGAAATTGTCCAATATTTCAATTTTCTCTTATAGTCTATTGTCCAAACTCTGATTACAAGTGTCTGTGTGTTTCAGTTGTTAAAATGGCTACAAATGCTGCTTAATTTGCTACTAATAGCCTTAAAAATAATAGCCAAAGTTTACTGAGCATCTGTATATAATCACATACTGTGCTGAGTGAGCCCTTTGCCTGAATACCCACATGTACTTTTTACAATCCAATAAACAGGCACAATTGATGTTCCTGTTGTAGGTCAGTACATTCAACCACGAAAGCTTACAGAGGCCAACAAATTGTACAAGCTGGCAAAATTCACAAGTGTAGTCACATCTCAGCTCACAAAAGTGGACCACAGACCCTGGCTCTGACCATGACATTAGTTATATATCCCATACTGCAGCTGGAGACACAGCTAACGTGTCCCTGGTGTAGTTTGAGTCCAACAGGAGCAATAAATAACACAACTAAAGCAAGACTCCTTTGCTTTCATTTCATCGCTAGCTAAACTCATCAACATACATTTACAGAAAATCGGGGTATTTGTCAACTTTCATATTTTTAAATATATATTTATCTCTCTCAAAATTACTTATTTTTATAACATGGATATGATGGATTAATGGATGTTTTGCTTCAGACATCTACCAGGCAGGGTGTTCAAACCTTTTCAGAAAGGAAGATGACATCCTGAACGTATATAAATAGCTTCCTCAAGAGAGTGAAGGGTCTGCAACTTCCCTACCATGACTGAAATTTGGAGGAGGAGGGAGACTTGGGTGTTAATGAGTATAATTGAGGTTTTGTTCTGCCAGGGCCCCAGAGGTTAGTGGTAGCCTAGAGGACAGCCCCATTACCTAAGTGTCTGAGGCCTGAACAGTCTATGCTTGCACAAGCTCTCTCACAGGCCTCCTCCCTCAAACCCCTGTCTCATGAAAGCTTTGAACTTTGCTTAGCCAAAACTATAAATCTGTGAATAGGAGAAATAGAAAAACTTACATAATGTTATTGTAGACAAAGGGAGCTGGACATTAGACTTGGTTTCAAAATCTGTCTGTACTCTAAGGCAAGCTCTTATTGCTGTGTATTTTTTATTTTTTCGTTTTTTTTGATATCTTATGTAAAATGAGTTATTTATTCCCACAAATAACTATTAAAAAGCAAGAAACATAGACTGAAAACAAAGAGTGTCACCTAGTCACTAATAAGTAATGCAAATCAAAGCCACCCTGAAATATCATCTAACCCCAGCAAGAATGGCCCAAATCACAAAAATCTCAAAACTGCAGATGCTGGTATGGATGTGGAGAGAAAGAAACACTTTTACACTGCTGGTGGGACTGCAAACTAATACAACCTTTTTGGAAGGAAGTATGGAAATTCCTTAAAGAACCCAAGCTAGACCTCCCATTTGATCCTGCAATCCCATTACTGGGCATCTACCCAGAAGGAAAATAAGCCTTTTCCCATAAGGACATTTGCACTAGACTGTTTATCACAGTTCAATTTATAATCACCAAAATGTGGAAACAGCCTAAATGCCCACCAACCCAGGAATGGATTAACAAGATGTGGTATATGTACACCATACTATTCAGCCGTTAATGAAGATGGAGATTTTACATCCTTTGTATTAACCTGGATGGAAGTGGAACATACTATTCTTAGTAAAGCATCACAAGAGTGGAGAAGCATGAATCCTATGTACTCAATTTTGATTTGATAACAATTAATTAGTACATGGTGGGGGGTGGGGGAAGAGGAGAGTAGGGAGAGAGAGGAGGAAGGGAGTGGGGGAAAGGAAGAGCAGAGAGAGGGAAGGAGGAAGGGGGCTGGGAGAGGGGAAGAGCAGAGAGAGGGAAGGAGGAAGGGGGCTGGGAGAGGGGAAGAGCAGAGAGAGGAGGGGAGGCGGTTGGGAATTTCAGTGTGTGACACACCTTTGGGGGGCAAGACACAATTATAAGAGGGACTTTACCTAACAAAAGCAGTCAGTGTAATCTGGTTTCTTGTGCATTCAATGAATTCCTAACAATAAAAAAAAAAAAAAAAAGATCCAGCTCAATCAGAAAAAAAAAAAAAAGAAATTAAAGAAATCTGTGAGGTCTCTGAACTATAGTAATAAATAGCATTTATAAGATAATTTCCTATTTGCCAGGCACTGTTTTTTAAATCAGTATTTTGCTTATACCATTTTAGTCTCATTACAACCCAATAAGGTTAATACTACTTGTACCCCATTGTACACATAGGGAAATTTGGGCCAGGTTTTGATTCACTTTAGTAGGAAGCTAACATCAAATATTTAAATATATTAAGCCACCTTTGAGAGGGGTATTCCCTGCCAAGTGCTGTCAATGAGCAGTTTCAGGCTACTCTAAAGTGAAGTAGATTAACACAGGTAAGGACATAAAAGATGTATAATCAATCTCTGTCAACTTCACATATAAATCACAAATAGATGAGAAAACTTGACATTACTCTGCAGGGCATTCCTGCTCTTTGTACATCTTCAAAATGCCCATTCATTTTTAATGCTCTGATCTGCCCACACTTGTTTTCCCAGTCCCATCAAATAAGAATCATCACTGCTTTGCCTTTTTTAAATTTAGTTAAATGATTTAAAGGCAATAGCATTCTTGAAAAAGGACACAGAATCAAACCAATGAAAGTACTAGAATGAAATCATGATTCCCCAACATATGCTATAGGGGAGTACTTCAGTTTACCTTTTATTAGAAGAAATTATCAAATAGAAATTATTCCTTAATACACCGAAAGTCTGCTTTTGTGTGCAATTCCCTATTCCATTTGGCTTTGTTTCTTAAAACATAGGTGCTTGTGGATGAAGAGAACGCCCTTCAGGCTGCTGAGAGAGATGGCAAGAAACTACCTTTTCCATCATTTCCACCTTTATCAGAAAAACAAATTTCAAATATGCCAGTACAAAGTCAAAGGAATCTTAGTTTCTTAAATAAATCATAGTTCTAGTCATTCACAGACAATTTTGGAAATTAAATGTGTGATGTGATATAAACATAGAATCATATATTAACTTTCTTTCCTGCATTAACAACTTGTAATATCTTAGGTTCTAAATTTATTTGTGTATTATCAATGCAAAGGCTCATACATGTCAGTACAATTTTTTAAGGATCTGAACTTACTTAGTCTTAATATACCTTACTATGTATCTTCTGTTAACGATTGAACACTTATTTTATGCCTGGAACTGATGTCAGCCACCTTTATTATTGAAGTTACCTGTGTGGTATCATAAAAAAAAGTGATAATATGACTTCTTAAAAATACATTTTATTGTGTATATTTGAGGTATAAAAAGGGATGTTATAACATACATATAAGATACACACACAGTTGTATAGTAAAATTATTACTATAGTAAAACAAATTAACACATCCATCATCTCACATAATTATCATTTTTTCCTGTGTGGCAAGAACAGCTATAAGCTACCCATTTAGCAAGAATGCTGCACACAAGACATTTTCATGCATATATGCTTTGGAGATACTCCAGGTTTCCTTTCAGACCATGACAATAAAGCAAACTTCTCAATAATGCTAGCTATACAACTTTTAAAATTTCCTAGTACATATAAAAGTCTTATTTCCCTAACATTATAGTACAAAGTATATAATAGCATTATGTCTGAAAGGTCAGTGGATGTACCTTAATTAAAAATTTATTTATTTATTTTTTTTTTTTGCTAAAAAATAATTATGATCCTCTGAACCTTGAGTGAGTCCTTTCTGTGAACCTTTTTGTTACAGGAGGATCTTGCCTCAATGTTGATAGCTGAGGGCTAATCAAGATGGAAGTTGCTGAAAATTTAGGTGGCTGTAGCCATTTTAAAAATAAGACAACAATAAAGTTTATTTAATAAAGTTAAATAATTAACTCTCCTTTTCATGAAACAGTCCTCTCAAACATTGCCACTGTTTTATCAACTGAGTTTATATGATATCCTAAATCCTTTGTTGTCATTTCACCAATGTTCACAGCATCTTCAGTAGGAGTAGATTCCATCTCAAGAAACCAACTTCTTTGCTCATTCATAAGAAGAAACTCCCCATCCATGATAGTTTTATCATGAGATTGCAGAAATTTGATCACATCTTCAGGCTCCACTTTTTATTCTTATTCTCTTGCAATTTCCATCCTATGTACAGTTACTTCTTCTTCCTCTGAAGTCTTAATCTAATTAAAATCTTTCATGAGAATTGGAATCAACTTCTTTTAAAATCCCCTTCATGTTGATATTTTGACCTTTACAGATGAACCATAAATGTTCTCAATAATATCCAGAATGGTGAATCCTTTTCAGAAAGGCTTTTAGTTTACTTTGTCCAGATTCATCAGAATATCATTGTCTATAATAGCTATAGTCTTATGAAATGTATTTATTAAATAATAAGACTCGAAAGTTGAAATTACTCCTAGGTCATGGGCTGCAAAGGAGATACTATATGAATAGGAGTGAAAATCACATTAATTTTCTTGTACATCTCCATCAGAGTTCTTGGGTGCATTGTCAATGAGGGATAATACTTTGAAAGAAATCTTTTTTTTCCTCTGCAGTAGGTCTCAACAGTAGTCTGAAAATATTCAGTAAACCATGCTATAAACAGATGTGCTGTCATCCAGTCTTTGTTGTTCCATTTATAGAGAACAGGTAGAATAGATTTATCACAATTCTTAAGGGCCTGGGATTTTTTTTACTGGTAACTGTACAGGCACCAGTTTCATCAGCCCATGACAAGAGAGCTAGTCTGTCCTGTAAAGCTTTGAAGGCAGGCACTGACTTTTCCTCTCTAGCTATGAAAGTCCTACATGACCTCTTATTCCAACAGAAGGCCATTCATTTTACTGGAAATCTGTTTTTTAGTGGAGCCACCTTATTAATTACTATAGCTCAATTTTCTGGATAACTTTCCACAGGTTTTACCTCAGCACTTGCTACTCTACTTTGCACTTGATATTATGGAGATGACTTCTTTCCTTGAAGCTGGTGAAAACAACCTCTGCTAGCATCAAACTTTCTTTCCCTAGCTTCCCCACATCTCTCAACCTTCATAAAACGAAAAGAGAATTAGGGCCTGGCTCTGGATCAGGGTTTGGCTTGAGGGAATGTATGGCTTGTCTGATCCTTTGTTTAGACCACAAAAACTTTTCCATATCAGTAAGGTTGTTTCTCTTTCTTATCATGTGTGTGTTCACTGGAGTAGCTCTTCTTTCCTTTCCTTTAAGAACATTGCCTTTGTAGTCACAACTTATCTGTTTGATGTAAGACACCTAGTTTTTGGCCTATTTTGGCTTTCAATAATGACTTCTTCATTAAAGAAAATCATTTCTAGTTTTTTATTTCAAGTGAAAGATGTTCAACTCCAGTTTTCACTTGAACAGTAGAGACAATCGTAGTATTTCTCATTGACCTAATTTAGATACTTTGTGTATTAGAGAATAGAAAGTTCTGAGGGGAGAAAGACAGATGAAAGAATGGCTGGTTGGTGGCACAATGAGAACACACACCACAGGTATCAATTAAGTTTGCTGTTTTACGTAGGAATGGTTCATGGAGTCCCTAAACAATTACAATAGTAACATCAAAAATCATGGGTTACATATCATCATAACAGATACAACGATAATGAAAAAATACAAAATAATTTGAGAATGACCAAAATGTTTTCACAGAGACAAGCAGTAAGCATTTGCCATTAGAAAAATGGCACCAACAGATTTGCCAGAGGTGAGGTTGCCACAGACTCAATTTATAAAAAGGCAATATCTGCCAGGTACAATAAAATGAGGTATTCCTGTATTGACTATAGTTCTTATTTAAACTTAGACTTTTTTACTTATTTATACATGTCTGCTACTTTCTATTCTTTGACCTACACCTCCCCATTTCCTCTCTCTTACCCTGCCATAGTAACCAGTGTTTTATTCTGTATCTCCATATATTTTCTTTTTGATTCCATATATAAATGAAATTATGCAATATTTTTCTTTCTGTACCTAGATCCTTTTATTTAGTATAATGTTCTCCATGTTCATCCATGCATGAAAATTGCAGAATATCCTCCATTTTTAAATGCTACATAATGTCCCTTTGTATGCATGTATAATAACACACCAATAACATGTTATTTTGCATATTACATTTTGCATCTCTTATAATCGAAGAAGTCAAACATGACTTGAGTATTACAATTTCAGTAGATTTTTCTTTATTAAAATATGTGTACATCTTTTCCCCTCTGTGTGTGTATGTGTGTGTGTGTGTGTGTATGTACATATGTGTATATCTCCCACAATTTCCTTATCCATTTCTCCATCAATGGACAGTTAGACTACTTCCATATTCTTGGCTATTATGAATAATGCTTTAATTAATATTAAAGTGAAGATATTTTGATCAAGTGGTGGTTTTATTTCCTTTGGTTATATGTGGTATTTATATAGAGGTGTTAATTTTCATTTATCTGATGATTAGTGATGTTGTAAATATTTTCATATACCTATTGGACATTTTTATGTATTCTTTGGGTAAATTTTTATTTGGGTTCTTTGTCGGTTTTTAAAAATTGGGTTATATGTTTTCCTGCTATTGAGTTGTATGAGTCATAAATGTCGGACATTAACCCCTCATCAGATATATGGCTTACAGATATTTTTTTCTCCATCAGTACACTGTCTTTTTATTTTATTGTTTCCTTTGATGTGCAAAAGCTTTTGAGTTTTATGTAGTCCCACTTATTTTGTCATTCTTTTAAATGCTCAGTGAGATGTGGGTGTCTAAAACTGAAGAATTTTCAGAAAGCCTATTTTAATAACACAAAGGGGCAAGGAAAATGCATAGCATGTCACGGAGATAGAGAAATGTATGCAGGAGACTAGGATTGAGAACCCAAGATCAAAAATCTCAAAACCATGGATTGATAGTATTCAGTGACTAAGGAAATCATAGCACATGGCAGGTGAATGCCCAGGCTATAGGATCAAGAGATGGCAGAGAAAGCACCAAGCCTATCTGTATCTTTGTCCTAACTGTGGTATATTGGGCAAAGTGTGTAATCTCTCTTAGCCCCAGTTTTCTAACTGAAAGTAGAAATAATAACATCTCTATCAAAGAGCTGCTTGGAAGACTAAGCGAGCCAAGGTCTGAAAATCTTAATGCAATTTCTAGCTTACCTTAGCAGCTCCCATTAGTTGAATGCCTGTCCTTTCCACACTGTGGGTGTCAGCCCTGTTCTGTCCAGAACCTGATATTCTTTCTAATATAAGAATGATGCTGCTGCTGATAAAGCCAGCACAGATGTATAATTCAAAGGCAATTCTTTTTTGTGTTGCTCCTGAACACTCTTGTTTGTATTTCAGTTCTAAAGTTATGACACCATGTTGAAAATGCGCTGTCCTCTATGGTACCAGCCAAGCAAGGAAGGCATCCAGTTCAAACTGTTTCCGAGTCCATGGGTACATAGTAGTGGCAGGATAGCACAAGATCTGAACTCAGACCTTGACTCTCTTACTTACTAGCCCCATATACTTGGATTTGTCTCCCCAGTGCTTTGGGCTTCAGCCTCCTCATCTATAAATTGTGAATGAGCATTATCATGATGATATAACATATGAAATCTCATGTCACATTTCCCATCATGTGGGCCTCTGATAAATAGTAAGGCTGTTGATCTGTGGCTATAACTGACACATTGATTTTCTTTCCTTCTGGACACACAGAGTACTGTAATTCCTCACCCTTGTGACTCATTTCAGTAAATAAGGTGGGAGTCAAAGTTTCCTGTCATTTCCAGGTGGAAGCTTTAAGGGCCAGGGTCTAACTCTGCTGTCTTCCTAGGCCACAATGAGCAGCACACCGTTGAAAGGAGATGTTTCACTATCTGTAGGCCATGTGTACACATTATTTAGCTTTCAGTTATGATTCAGAACATGTGATATTTGCCTTTCTATGTCTGATTTGTTTCACTTATGATAATGGCCTCCAGTTCCATCCATGTTGCTGCAAATGACATATTGTCATTCTATTTTATGGCTGAATAGCATCCCACTGTGTATACATAACACATGTTCTTTATTCATTCATCCATTTGGACACTTAGACTGATTCCTTAACCCTTTGTTACTGTGAACAGTTCTGTGATAAACATATGATTGCAGGTATTTTTGACATACTGATTTATATTCCTTTGGGTAGATACCCAGCAGGGGTATTGCTGGATGGATTGTAGTTGTATTTTAATTTTTAAATAAATATCCACACTATTTTCCATTGAAGGTGGAATAGTTTAAATTTCCACCAGCAATCTATAACCGATCTTTTCTTCTTCACATCTTCACCAACATCTGCTATTTTCTGGCTTTCTAATTGGAGCAAGATGATATTTCATTGTGGTTTTCATTGACATTTACCTGATAACTGGTGAGCATTTTTCATACACCTATTTGCTGTCTTCTTTTGATAAATGTCTTTTTAAAATGTCTTTTGATCCTTATTTTATGTTCCTTAAGGTATTATCAAGTATTTATTTATGAACTGTTTTTTATCAATTTATTGGGAATGAGGAATATTGAGCGATGTTTCCATAAATGATTAGTGAAAGTCTTGATTTCTGGCTGGGCACCCGTAGCGCATCAGTTAGGGTGATAAAATAAGGATAAAAAATCTGAAAATGTACTAGTAACAGAGAGAACGTAAGACATTTTTTAAGCAATAGCTAGACACCACGGCACTCTACCAAAGGTGACAAAATGAGATTCTGCCTCAAAAAATAAACAAATAAAATGACAAATCTCTTTGTTTACCATCAAAAAAAAAAAAAAAATAAAAAAATAAAAAAATAAAATGTCTTTTGAAAAGCTTCTTTTGCTGTGCATAAACTTTTTTGTTTCACTAAGTCGTGTTTGTCTATTTTGAGAATTTTGCCCTTGCTTTTGAGGTCTTAGGCACGAATTCTTTGCTAGACCTGTGACCTTCAACAAGTGTGTCATAGCACTCTGGTGTGCTATGAGGAGATCTTAGGTGTGCTGTGAACATTTTTAAAGATCACTAAGTAAATTATGTCTGAAACAAGTTCAAAACACAGTAAATATGTTCTTTTGTTTAACTCTTTTTTTTTTTTTTTGTGATCAACAAAATTTAAGTGTGCCACAAAAGTTTAACTATACATTCAAGTGTGCCATGAGATAAAAAGGGTTGAAAAACACTGGTCTAGGCTAATGTCCAGAAGTTTACCCTAGATTTTCATTTACTATGTTTATAGTTTTGAGTCTTACATTTAAGTCTTTAATCCACCTTGAGTTGATTTTTGTACATGGTAAGATACAGGGATCTAGTTTCACTCTTCTGCATATGACTATCCAATTTTCCCAGCACCATTATTTTAAGATGTTGTCCTAAAACAAACAAATAAACAAACAAAGAGAGAATGTCCTTTCCCCAGTGTTGTTTTTATCCACTTCAAACATCACTGGCTACAAATATCTGTCTTTATTGCTGGATTCTCCATTCTCCAGTCTATTTTTATACCAGTATGATGCCATTTTGGTAGTAATATAATTTGAAGTCAGGTATTATGATACTTCTAGCTTTGTTCTTTTTTCTTAGGAATGCTTTAGCTGTTCAGGCTCTTTTTAAAAATTCCATATGAAATTTAAGATCACTTTTACTAATATTGTGAAAAATGATGTTAGTATTTTAAAGAAATTAAAATACTTTAATTAATTAAATAATTAAATACTGCCCAAAGCAGTATGGTCATTTTAATGTTATTAATTCCTCTAATCCATGAACATGGAATTTTTTCCATTTGTTTGTGTCATCAATAATTTTTTTCATAGTGATTTGCAACTTTCTTTGTAAAGAGCTTTTACTGTCCTATGTAAATTTATTATTATTAAAAAGGTATTTTACTCTTTTTATAGCTACTGTGAATTAGATTGCTTTTTTATTTCATTCTCAGTTGTATTGTTATTGGTGTGTAGAAACACTACTGAGTTTTGGACATTGGTTTTTGCATCCTATAACTTTACTAAATTCATTTATCAAATATAAGAGGTTTAGTGGAATCTTTGGATTTTTCTATAAAATCATAACCTCAGCAAACAAAAATAATTTGATTTCCTCTTTTTAATTTCAATTTTTTTTTTTTTTTATTTCTTTACCTTGCTTGATTGCTCTGGCTAGGACTGCCAGTATGATGTTAAATAGAAGTGCTGAAAATTATCTTCTTACAGGTCTTAGATGAAATGTTTTCAACTTTTCCCCATTCAATATGATGTTTCTGTGGGTTTGTTGTATGATGTGGCCTTTATTATTTGGAGGCATGTTTCTTCTATGCCTAGCTTTTGCCTTTAAAATGTGCTGAATTTTACCACTGCTTTTTTCTGGGTCTGTTGAGATGATCATATGGTTTTGTACTTAATTCTGTTCATGTGATGTGTTACATTAATTGACCTGTGTGTGCTGAACCATTCTTAATTCCTGAGATAAAACTCACTTGATCTTGGTGTATTATCTTTTTGATGTGCTATGGGATTTGGTTTGATATGCCATGGGATTTTTATATCTATCTTCATAAAAATATATTTCTCTGTAGTTTTCTTTTTTGTTGTGTCCTCATCAAATAGGGCTATATTGAAAAATAAATACCTTTCTTCCTCTAAACTTACAAATAAGCAAAAATGCAATGAGGCTCAGAATTTGACTTTTAATGTTTAGAGATTGCACTGTATAACTACATTTTGAAACCAACAATTTAATCAGACTCTCCAAAATAATCTTGAATTTTCTTGATCATATTTTTAAAAGTGATCACCTAGGCACTATTTAAACTTCCCATGATAGAAAATATAGTGCATTTAAATCTGACAAATTTTGTTTTTAGATAAATATCCTTGACAAAAGGTCCTCCTTTATGAGCCTAGATAATAATTTTGAAGAATTGCCTAATGATTTTTACACTTGGATGTGTTTTAGGGTAGATGAACCCTCAAATATATTTTGGTAAGGAAAGTTCTGAGTTGCCATCTGAAACTAGGCAGAAGTAAGATAATTGAGGCCAAAGGAGAAAAGGCAACCCTAAAATGTCTGCACTTTTGAAATAATTTCAGAGACAGCCAGATATCCCTGTGTTCCTAAGAAGTGTTGGGTTGCAAGGTTAGCTCTGAGAGAACTTACATAGACTGAAGGAAGCATCTCAGAGCTGAGAAACTACGTGCATCACACATCAGTTGGGTGATCTGATGAAGATACAGACATTTTGTTGGAAACTGTCATCCAGGGACCATCGCCCAATAAAGACTCAATAAATCTCAGCAGAAGTCTACCTGGAATAGAGGATGGGACAGATGTCTTGCTTCCAAAACCAAGATTTTCGATAAACCAGGCAGAATCTAGTTCTGAATATAAGCAAAAGAAGGAAATGGGAGAACATCCTGGCTTCAGTACATTTTAAAGTGGACATACCTAAGAAAACATAGAAGCACCTGAATTGACCTAGAAATGTTTCCTGACATCAAGTGGAAGGGAGATTCAATACAGAAGCTGAGTTTCTGAAAGCTAAGAAGGTGAACACAGCTTTTCTTTCCTTTTTATTTTTGCACATCTGAAAATATATGTCTTGAAAAATATTACAGTATCTATATGCTGAATTAAACTGGCTGCCCTTAAATTTCTCTTTATTGTACTTTCTAGAATCATTGAGCTATCTTTTCCTCCACATGACAACTTTATAGAAGTTCCCAAGCTTTCTCTGAGTCATACCTTTTTCAAGATGAACATGGTCACAGTAATCCTTAGCTCATAATCCTATTTCTCAATCTGCAAAGCTTTCAGCCTTTTGTTTTCTCTTCTCCCCACATACTGGTTTTAGCCAATTCTTATAGAGAGTGAATTGTAAAAATTTCCTTGGGGAGTTTAAAAACAATAAAGACTTGGCCCCCACCTGCAAGATTTTTTGATTCAGTTGAGATGGGGTACAGCCCAGATACGAGTGTTTTTAAAGCTTCAGATGTGATAGTAGTACAACTTTTTTTAGTGATTAAATTCCATCATTTGTGACAACATGTTTGTGGCTGGAGCACATTTGCTAAGTGAAGTAAGTCAAGCACAGAAAGACAAACACTACATGAAATCATGATATGTGCCATCTCACATTTGATCTCCTAGAAAGACTAGAAAGGTGATTGCCTGAGGCTGGCAGGGGAAGAGAGAGGGATGTGAAAAGTAAAGATGTTACTAAGAGAGAAAAGTTTCAGTTAGATTGGACGGATAGTTTTAGTGATTTACTGCACTGTGGGTGGTCATAATTAATAACAAGATATCATATATTTCAAAGATGTGAGTAGGATAGGGCTGCGTGACCTTTGTCTAGATGTCACTTTTTCATCTGGGCTTGTCAATATAACATTTTCCTTGTGACAGCCACCTAGCCAGTTGTATTCCCGTCACCAGACTACATCCTCCAATTTTTTTCTGCTGATGAACTTATAGGTTCACTTAAACCAATATTTATTAAGAGCACTGTTTGTATCCACAGTGTCTAGCAGGCCGTGTCACTATTCCTGCCCTCCACAAAAATGATGTCGGTATGAACCACATCATGAAGGAATTTATGGTCTGATAAGCCATAAATGATAAACAGATAACTTCAGTGCAATGAGGCAAGTGCTGTGAAGTACAAATCTATGCCAGGGATGTTAGGGAAGCATTTGCCACACCTGGGTAAGGAGACAATTTAGGGATATTGAAGAAGCAGCATGAATGAATCAAGGCAGAAGGAGACTTAGATACAAATCTGAAGCTGGAAAATTCTGGGCTGCAGCCTGAAGATAATTAACCAGTTGCAAATCATTCCTAGAATAACTGATTATCAAAGTACCACAACTTCCAAATAAGACATAAACCTTCATTCCAGAGTAATTCGACTTAAGTGTAACAATCTAAGATTCCTGGTCTATTTTGCTAAGAATTCACTTATGGCTATTAGGTCAGTATTTCACAAACTGTAATAAAGAATATGCTAATCATCTGGGATCTTGGTAAAATCCAGATTCTAATTCCACGGGTCTGAATGAAGTCTAAGTTCATAAACATCCCCACCATGGTACTGATATTGCTGGTTCCCAACCACATGTTAAGTAGCAAAATACCAAAGAAACACCATAGAAGAGAGGAAGGCTCTCTGTTGTGAATGTGGGTAGCAAAAAGGTAACTAATTTTCAGAAGGTAAAGCAACGGGGCACAAAGTTGGTAGTTCCTTGTATCAATCCCTCTCCTACCCCATCAGCACAGCACAAAGGAAAGTTGTACGAATTGATCCTAATTTGCTACTAAATCATCATCAACACAAAGTATTAGAGAAATTCAGTGAATAAAACCATGCTTATCGGTTTGGTAAGGGAGCCCACGTGGGCCTGTGTGCCACCCATCCATCATCTTCTGACATCCTTTCTAAGCTTGCAGCTCAGCAGCAGGCTCACATTTCTCCCATTTTATACATGAGACTATTTCTTTGAGAAAAGTTACAAATAGGAAGTGTAAATATGGATCTGGTGTGTGATTTAAAAAGACTGCCTGCCAGTTGGACTTACTCAGCTCCTATTCTTTCCTGCTAATTTATCCTACATGGGGATTCATGTGCATGTCAAGGAATATTGGAACAGATTGAAACAAAGCCTTCCATCCAATTTCACTGCTGATTCAAGTCTCAGTGTAGGATGGCTTGGGGAAAATGCTCCCAGAAGTCCACATCAGTTCACATTGGGAAACCTACTCAATTTCAGATATATCAAATGTTTAACAACATGTCACTTGTTTGAAACTCACGCCTGGTTCTCTGTAACTTTTGCTATGCACAGTGATAGCATTCCTCTTGTCCTGCTTGTCAGCCAGACTTTTCCTGTGCCATCTAGTGGATGGAATTCAAGTAAAATTTCTCTGTGTGACCTATGATCTAAGTACAGTGAGATTGGTTTAATTAGTGGTCTACTGCTTGGAGGGTCCCCAAAGCACGGATGGAATGTCTTAGAAGTATGGAAGTCTGGTGTGCATCCAAGATCTGCTGCATCAGAATCTCTTGCCAATATACTTTAAATCCCACAACTGATGCCAATGCATACTCATGTTTGAGAACCTGTGGATTAGACATAATAAGATTTCCTAAGAACATGGGTTGTTGGATATTAAAATAGGGGGCAGAGTAATTTCTTTTCTTGAGAGCTGTAAGATCAAAGCAAAAATTGGAAGAAAATTTATATGCAGTCTAGGACTGAGAGCTTTAGGTCAGGATTTTGGATTGGCAGTCTATAGATACTTACTCAACTAGAACACTGTCAACCAAAAGTGAGGAAATCTTATAGCATGTTAATATAGGGTGCTATCCAATCCTTTAGCTGCAGGAAACAGAAAAGGGTGATAACCAAATATATAACATTCCTGAGTGACCAAACCAAAGTGCCTTTACAGTGGCTTTCTATGGTTTTTGTACTGATTAAATGAACAATATCAATGAAAACTTCCTTCAAAGGGCAAAGCATACAACTGGTCCATAATAAATGTTATTTCCCTTTCACGTACTTAAAGGCAAAAAAAAAAAAAAAAAAAAAAGTGCACGTAAAACTCAAATCAGGTCAAATTAGGTCCAAAATTCTCAACTGTATGAACCTGAGCAAACAGGCGTAAAATACACAGTATGTCATTTTATAGTTAAGACCAAAGTGAGAACAGAGGATAAGAAGCCCTGAATTTAATCCTTTTTTCTTTCTCCTACTCATCCTTCTTCTTCTCCTTTTTGCCTCATCTCTGCTACCTTGTGCTGCAGAAATGGCGGGTAGAAATTAAATTGCAACATTTTGACAGAAAAATCATTATTGATTCTTAACAAAAAGTTATAACGACATGAACGGGAATGAATATGCTCCAGTGGAAGTCCAGTGGAACTCTGAGTTCACATCGCATCTCCCAGTTGAGGTTGGTTGCACATAACAGGTGCTCTGGAAAAGGGCCAAAGGAGGTACAAGAGTCGGGTCAAAGAGGGTATGATCTGAAATGACCCCCCTAAAGGTCCCCTTCTCCTCCCTTCTTCTTTCTTTTCCACTCTTCTTCCCTTTTGTTCACCACCAATTTTGGAACATTTTGCACTGTTTTGGCCCTAAATAATACTTAGAATAATTCCTTGAATTATTACTGTGATTTTCAGATTCTCTAGAAATAATATTTGGAAACACATATTTATAGGTCTTTTCAGGATATTTTTTTTTCAAGTAATTGTTAATCCGTTTGACTTGGTGAATTTCATTGATTGATTTTATAATAATTAACCATCATTGTATATCTGGAATCAATTTTCCTTGGTTGTCATGTATAATTCTTTCCTTCACTATTAAGTCAGCAGGGCACTGTTATCAGATCTTCAACAGTTTTAAGAACTTAGTGAGGTTCTTAGAGGTAAAAAACATAAAAATGTGAGGGCTTCTGCTAAAATTGAGGCCTCCAAGAATTTCTCACTCTTAGGTTAGTCCACACTTAGCCTTCAGCAATTTCCTGAAATTATCATATAATTGTGCCCAGTAGTTTATGCCTGCAGCAGCTTCTGTTCCAGCTGAGCAGATCCATCTATCATTTTTTCATTTGCCTGTTTCTCTCTCTCCAGTTTACCCTGCAAATTCAGGTCTCTTACAGCTCCAAAAGTAAACATATCCATGCTCATTTCATTCAGCCTTTTTTCTCGATATATGGACAAGAACAATGACTTTTGAACTCTTTACATGTTGGAACTAAAACTAGAAATAGCATCTTTCATTTTGAAAATTCATATCTATTAGTTATAAGGATTCTCATATAACATTTAAGATTTTCCTTTTCTTAATAATTTTTTTCTTTTTTTTTTTTTTTTTTTTTTAAGTTTTTGCTGGGGCCAGGTTTTAAACCACCACCTCCAGCATATGGGGCCGGCACCCTACTCCTTTGAGCCACAGGCGCTACCCACATTTACAATTTTCTTAAATTCTATTTTTTATTTTCCTAGATACTTTTACTTAGATGTTAAGTCTCTTCAGTTGATCTTCTAGTTTTCATGTATTTTTTTTTCCTTTTATGCTATTTTTCCCTGTAGTGGGTTAAATTGTGCCCTCTTTAAAGATATATCTATATATTAGCCTCCAAAAACCATAGGTATGAAGATGTCACTAAAGAAGGCTCTTCATAGATATTATTCAATTCAGGATTTCAAATAATATTATCTTGGAGTTTCAGGGTAGGCTTACATTTAATGGCGATTATTCTACGAGACACCAAAGGCGAAGCATACATACACAGTACAGAGGAGAAGGCCGTGTAGAGAGGGAGCAGATACTGAGATGATGAAATTGTGAGCAGTGGAAGGTCTGGAACCACAAAGAGCTAGAAGGGCCAAGACTGGATTTTCCTTTAGAGCTTTAGTGGGAGTGAGACCCTCCCAATACCTTGACTTCTAACTTCTGGACTCCAGAACTATTAGAGAAAAATATTTGTTCTGGATATTTTCTGCGGCAGCCCTAATACACTGCCTATCCTTTTGTTTCAGTCTCAGTAATATTTTTCCAATTTATTTTTTGATCTTTCCATTGACTATTAAATTTCTTCCATCATATCTTTTACATTTATAATATTATTATCCCCTGTTTTTCCTTTGTATATTACATCTGATATCTTTTTCATGTATTAGTTATCTGATTGTAAAAATTTAATATCTTTAGTTTTGTTTTTAATGAATTATAGTAATTGCACATATTTATGGAGTACAGATGAGGTTTTGAAACATGTATATATTGTATAATGATCAAGTCAGGGTAGTATGTCCCTCACCTCACACATTTGTCATTTCTTTGCAGTAAGAACATTGAAAATTCTCTCTTCTAGCAATTTTGTAATACATAATTATAATTATCTAATTTTAAGATTATCTCCTATTTTTTCAATATGTTTTATTTCTCCAATATATTTCTTTTTAATTGATTTTTTCTGTCTTTCTTATTTAAGATTTATTCAGTTACCTGGTGTGACTTGGTATGTATTCAGAGGTAGGTTACTAAAAAGCTGATTGAAAGCTCCATGTTTGTTTGTTTGTGTCAGATTAATATGAGGGTACAGATGATCAGGTTACATCATTTGCATGTCTAAGGTAAAGTTCAAGTTGTAGTTGAGCCCTTCATCCAGGGGTGTGCTAACATTGTGCACATTAGGTGAGAGCTTGCAAGTCCTGCCCCCTCCTCCCCTTTCCCTATTTCCTTTTCCCTAAGTGCCCATCAACCCATAAATAGATTAATAATAAATGGTAGCATATGTATACCACGGAATACTATTCAGCCATAAAAAGATGGGAACTTTACCCTTTTCATATTTACCTGGAGTTGAAGCACATTCTTCTTAGTAAAGTTCCATGTCTGCTGATAGTAGGCCTGATCAAGTAGGCACTTCATTAGAGAATTCTGAGTGTCACTGCATGGAATATTTTGGGAGGGAATTCTGCAATCTTCTGCCTAGAAGTATAGACTTCAAAGGCAGTGTTCTGTGAGCTGGACACCAATAGAGGGATAGAGGTCACAATGCTCTGTTTGTGAACTGTAACTTAATCCCCAAACGTCAGTGAACTACACCATCTGGTCCTCCAGGGCCTGGCTTCCATGTGTCTCCAAGGAACTTCAGGTTATTATTATCCAGAGAGTTCTCACTGGCCTGGAAAGTGGAAACCTGTTTGCTTGACTGAAGGGAAGGATTATATCTCTGCAATTTAATAGCTTCTTTTATAATCTTTCAGAAATTCCTTTTAGCATACTCCTAACATGTAGCTTAAGGGTTTCCAATGCTACTGTGTGCAGGACCTTTCCTTGACACTAAACACGATTAGGCATTACCATGTTGGCATCATTCCGCTGCAGGCACTTGCATTGTGGGTTTTTCCTTTCTGTTAAATCATGCTGCCGCCCCCCATCTGCTTGCTGTCTACCCAAGCTCCTTAAATTGCTTGATGGTTACTGTTGTTCTCCTATTCTATTAGAAGTGAGGGTTATATAGTCTTTATTAAAATATATTTGTCCCTTTCTATTGCCCCATTAACATAGTGGTATACAAAAATGTGTGTGTTAGACCTGCTATATAGGGCACACCTGTACAATCTAATAGTGGTAGATAAGATAATGTACCCTCCCCACCTCCAACAAAGACCTCCATGTCCTAATTCTCAGAACTTGTCAATAGGTTACCTTGTGTGGAAAATAAAGGAATTTTCAGATGTGATTGAGTTAGGATCTTGAGACGGGGAGATAAACTTGAATTTTCCAGGTGTCAGAGTCAGGGAAGAAGATGTGTGATGGTGGAAGCAACATTTGTGTGTGTGTGAGAGAGAGAGATTCAAGGATGCTTGATACTATTATGCTACTGCTGGATTTGACATTGGAAGAAAGAGCCACAGACAAGGAATGCAGGTAGCTTCTAGAAGCAGGACAAGGGAGGGAACAGGGTCTCCCTGAACCTACAGAGAGAATGCAAGGGCTACACTTCTGCAAATATCTTAATTTTACCCAAAGACCCGTATTAAAGTCTGACCTCCAAAACTGAAAGATAATACATTTCAGTTTTTTTAAGCTACACAATTTGTCAAAATTTGTTATAGCTGAAATGAAAAACAAATCAGTAATATCAACTTTTAAAAAATGTATTATAGAAGAGAATGTACAGCAACACCAACATGCATGTACACCTGCAAATACATGCACACGAGTACAGTTCTCCAGACTGTACAAATGAAAGTGCAAGGACCCAACTAGGCTTTCAGGTTAATGTTTTGATGGCATTTTTTTCACTGGGTTTAAATTGAAAAACTAATACTTGTTCATTATTGACTCTTTAAAAATTACAAAGAAATAATCAAATAAATAAAATTAAGGTACAATTCAATTCAATTAAACAAATAATAAATTAAAATCCTGAAAAACCCTGCATAAAGTCAGGGCTCAATACACTGTTATTCTGGTTTTTTGTACGTCTTACTTTCCCATTGTGCATATGTGCATGTATCTGTAGGTGTATGGCCAGATTCATGAATTCTTTCATTTTCATGTGTTCTTTTTATTTTTGTTTTTACATATCTTATCAGTAGAACATGACCAATGAAGTTGTAATACTCTTTTTCCTTCCTTTTAGACACATCTTCTACCTTTTCCAGGGCCAACTGCCAGCCAGCATAGAGGGTATGCATGCTCTCAGGCCATGTTTTTGAATTTCACTAAGTGAATTCTTTCTTAACACATCTTTCTCACACAGACAGATCTCATCCATTAGTATTAAAATATTTCCTGTTGCATCTCCCTATACTAGACCCAGACTTCAAACACTTCTCACCAGCTCCATTAACCTTCTGCATCCAATTATTTGTTTACTTTTCAACAGAAGACTCTCGAACTTGGAGATTAATAGGTCTCCAAACTTCAAAAGAAGGGGGCTTTAACAGACCGGCATTGCACTGACCCACACATGCTGGTCCCCATTAGGCACTGAATGGGAGCAGTGCTTTCTACTTCACGCCCTTCAATTCTTACTATGTCTGCCTGGAGAGAAGGAATTCTAACATCCTTAAGACAACTATTGCATTTTTATGGCCTTGAGAGTCATCATTCTCCACTGTAATAAGCAGTTGACCCTGAAATGAGGAGGCAGGACAATTTGTGGCATTCATGTCACATATGTCACATGATACTTGTCATTAAGAAGGGATTGTCATAGTTGGCATGCATTTTTTAATGCCATCTAACCCCACCTACAGAGGTGAACCCACCTGCTTTCGCTAGCAGTATTTGCTCTGAGGCATTTAAAACTGCTCCATCTACATGCATATATCCCCATCATAAATCACACTTGTGGTAAACTAAGTCCTTTGTGGATTCTTTCCTTGTTTTTTGTTTCACGTATCAGTGTCTTGCAGAATGAAGGTTGGAAACTTCCTAGAGATGTGTGGTAAATAAAGTTGACAGAAGCCCCTTTGTTTTCCCTGCTGTGTGTGGTATGTGTGTGTGTTTCCCAGAAAAACCTGGAATGGAACAGTGCACTGAATGCCTTCAATCTTAAGGGTATTTTTTCCCCTGCCATTGGTTAGAATGAGGTTTTTAGTCTTATGATTATTATTTCAGAAAGTAGGCAATCTTCCTTTAGAAGAAAAGAACAAAAGAAAGACAAATCAAATCAAACACAAACCTCTGGGCTCTATTATGTCATTAGGCTTTATGTCCCAGAGCAGGTTGGAGCATACCTTTGATATATGAAAATTTGTCATTCCTGGGTACATTTAATTTACTGAAATGCAGTTTGAGAGCAACTTTATTAAAGATGCAAGACACTGGTACAATGCAGCTTTATTTTGTGTCACTGCTTTCATATAAAAGCCTCTCACCAAACACGTCGGGGGATTAAATAATACAAGACAGGAGAGAGTGTTCTCTATAAATTATACAACACTATGGCATAAGGAATAATTTAAAGAATCACTTAGAAAGCTAATAGCTAAAGCACAGAGAAACTGAACGAAAAAAGAGAGATTTGTTTTTAAGTATGTTTTATTTTTGTCCAAAAGTCATGGAGAGTGGTTGTAAGTCGTAAAGAAAAATGTAATTCCTGATGGGGCATGGGGTCAACATTTTATTATACAAGAAATGCAACTTTTTCTCTATATTCCTTCTGCAGGATCACTTCATAAGTTGTCCTAGGTCTTTCATTTTGTGAAAAATCTCTGAGTAATGTTAATAGACTTACCAACCGATCATAATTTAAATTACTTGAAAGTCGTAAACATTAAGATTATCTTTTCCATATAAAGGTGAAAGTCACAAAAGTAAAACTACTCATAAACACAATTATACAGCGAGCTAACAGCACATCTTTAAGGCAAACCTAGGTTTAACTGAATCTAAAGCCTGGTGCTTGCTACTATCCCAGGGAATTTGCAAGAACTAAAATTAATGAGCCACATCTCTCGCTGAGTTTACTCTTGTAGTTTTCCAACAATGCTATGCAGTCAAGCAGTCTTATTTTTTGTTCTAACATGACACAAGAGCCTTAATTCATTAAAAACAAAAGTAGCTAGAACAATATGAAACTCCAAGTGAGAGCTCTATAAACAACTTACATTGTCCTAAAACACATTCTATTTCTACATTTGTTCATCGACAATTGTGTTGAATGGGGAAATGCACCAGGTATCCTGAGGGGGCATCACCTTTCATTGCAGGACCTGGGATCAACGTGAACAGGTGGATGCCAAATATATACTCATTTCCTTTCCTTCTTCTTCCTTGCTCGTAAAAACTTTAATTTTGTTCCAGGAAAGAATAAATATACTCACTTTGAGATGATGGATTTGCCTAAGAAGCTAATCATGAAAATTCTGGTTTGCAGTTTTCCTGCCTGTCTTGCCCCGAGGAGTGCTCATAAGTCACAGCATTGGCCAAGGAGACTAAGCTGAACTGAGTGCTGCTCCTCTTCATAGTTTTCCTTCTTCCCAGCCTGAGTAGGGCCATGATGAGTAGATTTGCAGCATATTCATGTTGCCACAAGGATGCCACAAAACAGAAGAATGAAGTTCAGAAAGAAAAGATCTAGACTTCGAAGACATTACCCAGCAGCCACTCTACATATTTAATATGTGAAAAGCATATCCTATTTGTTTAAGGCATGGTTAGTTTAGTGGTGGTCATTACTTCCATTAAATTTATTGCTAACAGATAATTATGAATGAGAAGAGATTCTAAAAAGGAGGCTTCAAGGATAATAAAAAGAAAATGTCCTGCTGAACCAAGAACTCTGGAGGGTCCATAATGATATAGATAAGAAGTAATGTAGGTAACCAAACACTAATAGAAAGAAAAGAACAATAACCAATAGGAAAGGGCAATACTGCCTGGAGGCCCAAAGAAACCAGTAAAAGACTTGCAAGCAATTTCAAACTAAGTCCTTATACTCCTGGAGTCCTTCACATCTTGTCTCTCTTACCTTTGCTCCTTCACAAGAGGGACCCACTTCCAACTCTCTTTGGAAGTGCTCTAAACTTTCTCTTTGTTCTACCTAAATAAAATCTCTCTCTGCTACCCTGAAACTTATTTACTTTCACATTCTATCCACACTGCCTGTGCTGCTCCAGTTTTATTTTCTGTTTCCATTCACTTTTATTTTCGGTTACTGGCATGCCTCAGTTGGACTTTTAGCTCAGCTGAGTAATCAAACCAGGTTAACTGAGTTCCGGAAATCAGGACCCACAGCCCCCAACAACAGACACCCAAACAGCATGTGAAAGGGGGTTAGGTTTGAGCTGTAGAGAGAAAAATGTAAGGCTGAAAAATGCAAAAGAATTCTGTCATCATAGCTTTGGACAAGATTACACTTCTCCATGACATCTAAACTATAGATGTTACTCTCAAGTTCATGAATGATTTCTAAAAGTCAGATGAATTAAGCAGCCATAAATATCATATCTAGCACATGTAATTACTGCCTATCCCTGTGACCATTAAGCATGCATTTTTACACAAGGTTTTTATGTGTAAAAATGGGCCAAGAAAGGGACAGCAGGCTCTGACCCTGGTGATTCCACTTACAAAATGAATATAATTAATCAGGACAAACTATGTCATGCCACAATAAAAACAATAAATAATAAAAATATAATAATGCATCTTCAAATTTTAGTGGCTTACAAGAGGAAAAGGCTTATTATTTGCTGTTTGAATATCATCTGTTCATGATGTGCCAGCTAGGGAGCTTTACTTACACTGTCCTCATTCTGGGACCTATGTAGAAGGGAGTTCTGTCTTCTTGCTTCCATATTTTATCTGATGGGAAATGGGTACAAGAACTTATACGCCAGTCACTATGAAAGTTTTGAGACAGATTGTGTTATGGTCCATTTTTTCAGTTCCAAGAAACACAGCTGAGAGTGGCATCCTTTCTCATTCTTCCATACAAGTGTCAACCTGCTCAGCTTACTGGTGTTGCTGAGAGCACTTCATTTGTTTCCATCAGGGTGGCATTTGGTGTCAGCTACAGAGTTGCAAGAAGGCAATTTTGTTTGATGATGGTCTATGATTTTAAAAGTGGGTTAAAGGAGTCTCAAAGCCTTGAGCATTTGTAAGGGATTTTCTTAGACTTTACTCCTTCCTACATAATTTTTTGGTGGTTTCAAGAATTTAGAAGAGGTTGAACTTCACTCAACAATGAGGACTGAAGTGGTTTCTGTAGATAGTAGTGACTATGGAAAACATTGCTGTTGTGGAGAAATGGCTCGCAAAAACATTCAAGCATCATTTAAGGACTACAGGCTGGACTGCCAGCAGTATCCAAAATCGTGCATGATTACCTTCGAGTCAGGACACTTTCATCCTGATGGCTGCCTCACACTTTAACAGATGAGTATAAGCATGTCTGTGTTACACTTGATCTTAGACAAAAGGCCGAGAAGCGATAGCATGTCTGTGTTAAATGGTGTGAAGAATTGGTGACCATATTCAACAGAGGCAATTCTAGATATGTTTCTGACATCATTAATGGTAATGATATCTGGGTTTACCAGTTTGAATTAGACAATAAGTGTCAGTTGACAGAGTGGATTTTTCCTGATGAAAATTCACCCATGAAAGAGAAACCGCTCTGAAGTGCTGAAAAGAAAATGGTGACCAAATTCTTCTCCAAAAACTATCATATTGCAACTGTTCCTCTGGAGGAACAAAGGACACTTACTGCTCATTTTTAGGAAACTTCAGGAACGGCCAAGGACAGGACTGCAGGGGACCATCATTCACTGTGACAATGTATCCGCCCACATAGCCAACACCACCACTCAGTTCCTGGAGTCCACAAAGATTAAATTTATGACTCATTCACTTTACAGTCCCGACCTGTCCCCATGTGATTATTCCTGTTCCCTACAGTGAAATATTGCATGCGTGAAAGAAGGTTCTCCAACCTTGAAGAAGCTGTTCACACTTACAAAAGTGAGCTTATGGCACTTGCAGAAACTGAGTGGAAAGTGTGTTTTCAGAAATGATTTATAAGAATTCAAAAGTGCACAGAATGTTATGGTGATTGTTTTGGGAAAACACGGCAGTCAAAATAATGTTACATTTCTTAATTTTTGTGTATCCCAAAACTTTCATAGCGTCCTTTGTCCATCATTTTTAATGTTTCTAACAGAAAGTAACACACATTATTTTTTCTGAATTTTCTTTGGCCCAAACAAGTTACACAAATATACTTAGCATCCAGAAAGCAATGAATTGTTATTTATTTCAATTCTACCATGAAAATTTGAAGGCTGATAGAAAATGTTTGGTGAAAGACACACAGTGACCTTAAATGTGTCATTTCCTTTCTCTGCTGACCCACTTTCTTTATCTCTAGCAAGAAGAAAAATTATTTAAATTCTTTCTTGATTGCTCTAAGCATCATGATCCCCCAAATGGATTTGACTCTGTTTTTTACTCACTAGGCGTTGGAGCTAACTAAGCAGCTGTGTAAAATGAAGGAGATGAAGCCTGAGTAACTTCTTCACCCTCAGTGGTTAGCAATTTCAATTAGGTCAGGCAGCTGTATGAGTAGTTGTGTCTTACCCACTGCAACAAATTAGTGAAATACAATGTTTTTGCTTAAATCCAGTATCTCTGGCTTCTTATTGTATGACAACAACAAAACAATAATTTCTTTGGACTCCTAGTACCCTCTTTTGTAGAACATTTGTTGCCAAAATTCATGCTTTAAATCTGCTGGGTAGAGAGCAGAATGGTGGACGAGCAAAGGGAGTGGATTGTGTTCTAAATTACGTGTGAGGACCTGATTTTCCCTGGAGGGACAGAGTTCCTAGAGACTTTTTCTATAAAGCTCAGTGGGAGTTCTGTGTCTTCAAGACTAAAGCTGCCACCACCTTTGTCTGAACTCCTGCAATTAGTTAAGGAAAAAGGCCTACCCACATCAGTGCTATCACTGATCACAGAATCAAGACATAGCTTCTAGCTTTTCCATCCTCTTCAAAAGCCTCTGTGGTCATGCAAAATCTCACTGGTCTTCCAGCATATATGTGACTTGCCTAAGACAAGCATATAAGTCACTTTCTTGCTAAAGTTTCATATTGAGGAGATGTGGCTTCAGACCAACTTTTGAACTGCCAAACTGAGACAAGCATTCTGAAGCGGGCACCTCAAATAGATCAAATTATATTAGTAACATGATCTCATATTTTTTACACTTTGCCTCAGGGAAAATAAAATCAACATCTACATGTTTACAGGGTATAAAATAATAACAATTTGGCTTTCATATTGACATTGTTAGATCAGGATTATTCACTTGTTATTGTTGTTTTTGTTTGTTTTTTAATCTAAGAGGTTAAGGAAAGAATCCCAGAAGGATTCCACCTCTTCACCTTTATTTTAAGAGCTCAGACCTGCATTTTCTCCTCAGTGAAACATAAAGGATGCTTCCAAGTGTGAGTGACAAAGCTGTCAAAATGGTGATGAATATTTTCTTCAAAGCTGATAAAACAATCTCTTGATATTATTGGCCAACCAATCACTGAACATCTTCAACATAATTTGTATTATGTAGGGTTTGATTTATTTCAATTTACAATGAATTGAGTTTTTCAGATAGAAAATGAAAGTAAGAATAGGTTTATGCTGGGAACAAGAAGAAAAAGAGTCTCATTTGATCTCTGATTTTGGCAGTATGCTCATTGGAGAATGACTACTCTTTATTCACATGCTACCAAGCAGAATTGTGTTCTTCATACCTGAAGAATAGAAGGGATAAACTCTTGCTGGTTAGGAATGACATGAAGCAAGAGCTTCTCTTGCTCTCCATTCTGAGTTACGTCCAGTTGGAAGGCTCTCCCTCTCTGTTTCTCCCTCATTACTTTGCATTCTTGTTCTTTTACATTCAGTTTTAAGTCTCCCTATTTCCTAGGTGGAAGATATCATACTCCCTTCCACTTTGAGATTCTCATGGGGCATATAAAGAACATGTAGCATGTTCAAAACTGAATGCATTACTTTGTATATTTCAATTTCTTGTTTCTGAAATTTTTACCATCACCTTTTCTGAAGTTCAAGCTAGAAATGTAAGTGAATATCTTTGATTAAATATAAGTAGTGAGGTGCCAGGTTCCTGCCCCGGGGGCAGGGTTCTTTAAAATCTGTGAAACTGGTGGCAGAGTCAACTGATGAAAAATAAAGTTAAAAGCAATGAGTGATAAAGAGCCAGGACACGCAGAATAGAGTTTTCAAAGGTGGAATACAGGGAAATGTGGCTAGCTGAGGGGTTCCAATGAGGGGCCCTGAGTGTTTGTTCCACCTAGCTTTTATTGAAGGCTATTATCTCATTTAGCCCAGAAGATAAGCTGAGGAAGGGAAGAAAAGCATCAGCAGTTTCTCTGAGTAAGCATGTTAGTTCTTTTATAATCCTTAACATTAAGGGTCTGTTGCAGCCTGGAGAAATCCGAAACCTGAGTCTGTGTGGGGGCAGCCTCCTTCTGTGTTATGAACACAGATTCCTTGGGGGAGGTTAAACCCCTTTAGTTCTCTGTGAAGCAGACGTAATTTCATCAGCCTCCTCTGAAGAATTGGTGGAAAAGAGGAACTTTCCTCTGATCTCTACCCAGAGGTATCTTCCTTTGTGGATTAGGGTATAAGCCCTACTGCTCATATTTCAGGGCTCAAGCTATTCTTTTGATCTCTACCCTAGCCATAATACAAATCCTCACAATGGGTATTTGCTTTGATTGTTGACTGGGGAGGGGATGAGCTGGTTAATGTTCCTTCCCAGGCCTTGGACATAGCTTCCTCTATAGTCATTGTATCCTCAGAGTGTTTACAGACCCAGCAAGGGTGTTTGCAAGCTGTATCCCTTATAGTCCAGGCTTTTAGTAAAAGCAGGAACTGCTCAGTTAAGTACTTTAGTTACTGGTATAAAAGTAAGCTAGCTAAATTGTTTTTATTCTGCCTTGCTCAGATTATTTCTCTGTTTTTCCCTTTATATGGGGATGTTTTCTTTTGCCAAAAATTAGGATATTCTGTTTCCATTCCTTGCAGTAAGGAAAGACTATATTCCCTCTCTAAATCTCTAAATGTTTTAACATTAAAATCTTTTTTGTCGATCCCCACTTACTTTATATCAATACCTTGTTTTCATTCAAACTCCGTTCTTTATTACTGGGTTATTCAAATAATCGTCCAGCCATTCTGACCTTCATTCATCACTGTCTAGTAATAGCCCTAGTTTACACCTGCATATATGTGAACACTTAGAAACACAGATCTGTTCCTATCTTTTCCTTATATAAGAGTATTCTTTGTCTCTCCAGTGCTTTTGGGATGACGTTAAATTCATTAGCCTGTCATATAATAGAAATTTTTTATAAACAGAAATATGACCCTTGCCTTCATGAGTTCAAGGGAGTGTGTTGTCTGGGTTAGGAGGAGATAGAAAAGTAACTACAGTTACTTTCATGTTTGAAAAGTGCACTGAGAAAGGTCTTCATTTGAGCACAGCAGGGGAACTGCTGAATCAAACTAGAGGTTAGGAAGGGAAACTTAGAGGAGGGAATACATTAGCTGAGTTTTAGGAGTAGAAACTTGGTAGATATAGAATGAGCAAAAGGCATATAGTACTTGCTATATGGTAAGTTTGGGGGTAAAATAAATTCATAAATGGTTATGAGATGCAACTACTCTAGATCTTAGGTCTAAAAGGTGAGATGTAGAGTTAATTACCTTTATATTCTTGAAACATTAGAATCTCAGAAGAGTAAATGTTAACCTAAGGGACATAAAATAATATGTCTTTATCTGCACATTTATTTGTAGGTAGAGATAGACAAACCAAATATGGATAACTGAAACAACTCCTGAGCATTCTAATAATTTAATTGGGACTTCTTTCTTAAGTAATTGATGTCTGGAATCACTGTTATTCCAAACTATATATCAATTTCCTGTCATTTTGCAGGAAGTAATTTCAGAGTTCTCCAGCCTGTGTCTCATTATCTATCAAACACAGCCTCAGTATGACAACCTCCTCTTCTGTTGTCATAGAATATTTCATCACTCTTCTGGTAGATGTGTATTATCCATAGCATTGTGACTATTTGATTTCTCAACTAGAATCTTCAGTTTGTATAGGTAGGTGGTGAAGAACACAAAAGTCACAAATTTATATGAATTTCCTGAGTGAAATTACATGAGTTAAAAGTTGATTTTGCTATAAAATATAAAATACGTCATGCTGACAATGTTTCATTCATTTATTAATCCTTACCACCTGTGGTCTTTAAATGAGATGGGTTTGTTGCTGTTTGTTCTGTTCTGTTTTGTTTTGTTTTTGGTAAGGTGCTGAAATCAGAGGCATCTGTGAAATGCTGGACAGAGAGAAGAGATTTCATGTGAGCTCCATAAATCTTGTATGAAAGTGAACCCCTGCAAAATTATTTTGTATCCCGTATCTAGCTCTTTGGCTGTACAGGTAAAAATAAAATTACCCAAGTGGTTGATTAGACTATATAAATCACTCCAGGACCCTAACAGGCCAGATTATTCCAAAGGGAGGCAGTACTGTAAGATTTGGTTTGATCTGTTATAGGAAGGTTGTTTGGCTTTCTGATTAACACACTCACCTTCTTTTAGGACCCTCTAGAAATAAACCTGTCAGGAGACAGTATTCTCAGCTCTGGTCTTCTCTAATATAAGTGAATTCCTCCATATTTCACCAAATCAATTACTCTTTATCAAATTCATCTTCAGTCTTTGGAATTATCACGGCCCTTGTCAAATATGTCCATACCAAAACAAAACATGGGAAGCATACATAAGCAAGCTGCCTATTTCTTCTCCGGTCTCCTGTCTAGTGAGTGGTGACAATGTCTTGATTTCCCAATTTACTCTCTCAATAAAAGAGAGTTATGCCCAGCACAAGCCACCCTCTCCAGAGGATGATAAAGTTTGACTAATTAATATTTGTAAAGGGTGTCTAGGATCCAAAAAGTAAAAAAAGAAAAATTAAAAAGTGGGCAAGACCTGTGGCTCAAAGGAGTAGGGTGCCAGTCCCCCATACACTGGAGGTGGCAGGTTAAAACCCAGCCCTGGCCAAAAACTGCAAAAAAAAAATAACAATGTAAAGTTTATTATTAAAGATTTTGATTAATAGCAACAGACAGAAAAAGAAGATTCATGCAATGTCTCTTCAATATTTAAAAGAAACAATGAGGGCAGTGCCTGTGGCTCAAAGGTATAGGGCGCCAGCCCCCTATTCAGGAGGTGGCAGGTTCAAACCCAGCCCCAGGGGGAAAAAAAAACAAAAAAACTGTAAAAAAATAATGACAGCCATAAATAAATGTTGAGTTATATTTTTATATTTTCTAGTCACGTACCTCTTTCTTCCCCAAAGGAAAACAAAAGGCTTGACAAATATGTCAAAATGAAATACTGGGTATATGGAAGAGGTGGGGAGGATAAGAACCCCCGTAGTGTTGACTGGTTTTTATCATATTTTGTTGTCCTTTTATAACCTGGGAAAATGACAGTTCTCATTAAAAGGCCATATTTCATTTTGTTGGAACATAATGTGAACTAAGTCCTTTCAGTATTTTTTTAATATATAAAGGCAGAGAATTTAAGACTTAATGCCAACTTGCTTTGATTTTTCAATCATTCAAAATATATTCTTAATGTTATTTATTTTATCATCTTTAGAAATATAGCTCTGTGCTTCTCTCAGAGATATGGAAGTCATATCACTACTTCTATTAAGTCTTAAAGTGAATTCAAAATCAATTCTACATGCTTCTATTTTTTTCTCTTTAATATTATTCCTCATTATTCATAGAACTATAGATTTCATAAAGTGAAAGTCCATATACATTATTATTTTATGTGGGCTAATACCATTTTGCTGAAAAAGGGAGTCTGTGTCCCATAAAAGAACAAGAACACTCATAGCATCAAATAAAGTATAAAGCAGACAGAAAGCTACTTTCTTTCTGTCTGGAAGTAATTCTTCTCACTCACATAAAAAGCCCAAATCCTAATTGGTCTACTCCACTTGAATACATGTTCTAATGAGTGGGATATGCAAGAACAAAATAAATAAGTACATCTAGCTTATATTAGATACTGATATATATTAAGGATAAAATTAAATAGGTGGGTAAAATAGGATTTTTTTGTTAGTTTTTGTGGGAGGCATACTATTGTTGACCATGAAATTCCTCATTGAGAATGCGACTTTTGATAAGTCTTGAGAGGAAGCATTGGAGTAAGCCTTGGAACGCTAGGGAAAGAGAATTATAAGCAGATGAAACAGCATAAGGTAAAACCCAAGGCAGAAAATTGATGGACACATTTGAAGAATAGTAAAGAGCCCAATATGGCATTAGTAGGATGAGCAAGGAGGAAAGTAGCAAGAACAGATCCTGCATGTATAGGAGGGCAGAGAATGCATGGCTTTAAGGCGAGTTAGGATTTGGGCTTTTCATGTGCGTGAGAAAGGTAAACCTTTACCTAGGACAGTATCTGGCATGTAGTATGTGCTTGATACAAATTCAGTGGACAAATGAGTATGTGAATGTATGGATGGATAAATGAAAGTAATTGAGTGAATTAATTAATAAGTAAAGAATTGTAAACGAGTAAGGGTCAGAAGAACCAAACCATAGCTACAACTCAAGGACAAACATTTCTGGCCATGGGCAAGTCATTTAACCTCCCTGAACCACAATTTTTCATAGATAAATTGTTATTTTATCTAAATCAAAAGAATGTGTAAAGTTATAGGGTTGCATGCTTTTAAAATAAAAGGGTAACTTGGGGGGGGGGGCTAAAAGGTCTGAACAATATGTGCACTATACTTTCAACCCAGTATATGGCACAAAAAAGGTGTGCACATTTCTGAAACTCTGATACTGGAAGCGGAAATCAATGCTAATTTCTCAGGTGACTAACTTCATGTTTTCCTAGATCTCTAATCTCTCATCTTTAATACTGGTTTAAGTTCATAAATCACTTTGATCTCGGTCAACAAGTGACTGTAACTCTATGCAATGGATTGATAGCAAATATGTTGAGAATGAAGCTTAATTCAGTTTTAGGATGTTTGGAAATATCAAAACACTCTGCCCTGTGCTTTATTAGGCCTATTTCTTTGCTATCACTTATCACATGAGTCATTTAAAAATTGTCATCTATCAATTGTGGCTATTTATGTTGTCAAACTTGCAGAAGTTCTGTGATAACTATATGGAATATCAAATGTAAAGCATTTGGAGTACTGTCTGCCATGTGATCAGATCTCAATAAGTTTTAGTTATCATTATCACTATTATTACTATAATTATTAATCAAATTATCTTTCTCAACTCCTATAATCTCCTTGAGAGCAGAGTATGTGTCATTTCTTAGGTCACTCAAGACTCTTCATCATTTCAAAGGATCTATTTATCATACTCAATAGTAAAAAGCTTTTAAATAGGAACATATCAAAGGTGCCCCCTCTTACCATTTCTATTTAACAAACAGTACTGTAAGCCTTAGCTAAAGCAACTAGGCAAGATAAATAAATAAAATACATTAAAACAGGAGGCAATTAGCTAGAAGAGGGAAGGCAATTGACAAGAACTCACCTAATGTGCACATTGTGAAGGTGTGCAGCACACCTGCTGCATGAAGAGCTCAACTACAACTGGAACTTTACCTTAGAATGGAAAAACAATGTGACCTAAACATTTGTACCCTCATATTAATAGGCTGGGCCCCTGTAATCCCAGCACTCTGGGAGGCTGAGGCATGTGGATTGCCTGAGCTCACACAATTAAGACCAGCCTGAGCAAAAGCAAGACCCCTGTCTCTAAAAAATAGCTGAGCATTGTGGTAGACACCTATAGTCCCAGCTACTTGAGCAGCTGAGGCATAGAGGATCGCTTGAGCCCAAGAGTCTGAGGTTTCTATAAGCAATGATGCCATGGTATTCTACCAAGGGCAAGAAAGTGAGACTCTGTCTCAGATAAAAATTTAAATAAAAAAACTCTCCATTTAGGGGCCTCCTTGTACCCTTACGAAGCAGGAGAGTTTGAGTTCCCAGAAGCAAAAAAGTCCCCTGAAATCCTATTAACCCAGAGCCAAGAGAGGAGAAGCCAAAGGAGAAGAAATCAGCAACATGAAAAATAAAATATTTCTACATCCACAAGGAATCACAATGGAGCAACAGTAGTGACTCCATCCACAAGGACATCACTAAAATTACAGAAGAAGTTCAGAGCATGATGGCAAATAAGATGAATGAACCAGAAGAGGAAGTTAAACCCCCCCAAAAAGAAGCCTAAATATATTTCAGGGGGGAAAAAAGCTGGATCAAATGGATTCAGACTGAATTCTAACCCACCTACCAAGAAGAGCTGATACCTATGCTATAGGAATTACTCCAAAATATTGAGGAGAGAAGTCTCAACTCATTCTATGAAGCCAGTATCACCTTGATATCAAAGCCAAGAAAGGACATTACAACACCAACAACAAGAAAGAAAGGAAGGAAAGCAAGGAAAGGAAAAAAGACTACAGACCAATATCTCTTATGAATATACACACAGAAATCCTTAATAAAATACTAACAGGGGAGGCGGGGATGGGGGATCATTGTGTATGGCACACCTCTTGGGGGGGGGAGGACATCATTGTAAGAGGAACTTTACCCAACAAATGCAATCAGCATAAACTAATTATGTGTGCCCTTAATAAATCCTAAACAATACAAAACAAACAAAATACTAATAAACTGAAGTCAACAACATAAAAAAAAAAATCCATGATGACAGGTAGGCTTCATCCCAGGGATGCAAGAATGGTTCAACATACATAAATCAATAAATGTGATTTACCACATAAATAGAAGCAAAAACAAAGACTATATTATCATCTCAATAGATGCAGAAAAATCATTTGACAAATCCAGCACTCTTTCATGATAAAAACTTTCAATAAATTAGTCCTGGAAGAAATATGTCTCCCAATTATAAAAAAAAATTGTATGACAAACACATAGCCAACATCATGCTGAATGGGAAAAGCTGAAAACTTTCCCCCTCGGAAATGAAACAAGACAAGGATGCACCATTCAACGTAGTGTAGAAAGTCCTAGCAAGATAAATCAGGCAAGACGATGAAATAAAGCATATCCAACTCAGGAAAGAGAAGGTCAAATTATCACTTTTTGTTAATGATATGATACTGGATCTAGAAAACCCCAAAGACGCCACCAGGAGACCCTGGAATTGAATATAAATTCAGCAAAGTCTCAGGTTACAAAATGAATGTACACTAATCAGTATTTCCAAATATGCCAATAACAGTCAAGCTGAGAGTCAAATCAAAGACTCAATACCACTTGTGATATCTTTCAAAGAAAATAAAATACGTAGAAATATGAGGTCTCACAATTAAGTTCATGAACTTGTCACCATGTGCTTACATTGGCGGCACAACATAAGCAGCTGGGTAAGGTTACGTAACCTTGGTATATTAGTGTCTCACAGCTGTGTTTGTGTCAACATGTCGTCGTGTCTTGCTGAGTGGCATTCATTGTTATTGTAAAAACTGTTCTAAATATCAGTCAAGGCAAAGAATTTATGACTCAGACCTCCAATGGCAATTGCAGCAGCACCAAAAATTAATAGATGGAATTTAATTAAACTAAAAAATTATGCACAGGTAAGGAAATAACCAACAGAGCAAGTAAACAACTTACAAAATAGGAGAAAATATTCATACACTATACGTCTGCTAAAGGGCTATTATCCAAAATCTACAAAAAAAATCTCAAGCCAATCAGCAAGAAACAGACACTGCCATTAAAAAGCAGTCAAAGAACATGAATAGAAGCTTTTTAAAGCAAGATAGGCAAACAACTAATAAACATATAAAAAATGCTCAATATCAATGGCAACTTAAAACCGCAGGGAAATGCAACTTAAAACCACAATGAGATATCACCTTACCCCTGTTATAAAGGCTTTTTATTATAAAGTCCAAAAATGATTGATGTTGGTGTGGATGCAGAGAGAAAGGAACATTTATACACTTGATGGCACTGCTAATTAGTACAACCTCTATGGAAAACAGTGATTCCTCAAAGCACTAAAAGTGTATCACCATTTGATCCAGCAATTCTACCACCGGGTATCTACCCAAAAGAAAGTAAGTCATTTGTCAAAAAGGCACCTGTACTCAAATGTTTATTGTAGAACAATCCACAGTCACAAAGATGTGAAATCAACTCAACTGCCCATCAATTCATGCATGAATTAACAAAATGTGGTATATATATATCATAGAGTTCTACTCAGCCATAAAATGGATGAGTTAATGTCTTTTGCAACAATTTGGATGGAACTGGAGACCATTCTTAAAACTTGTTAGAAATCAAAGATGAGGGAGGAAAAGGGACATACAACTACCTACAGGCACTATGACAATTATTTGGGTCATGGTCCCATGTATAGCTGTAACTCAAGCATTAAAAAAATGATCTGTGTAACAAAAACATTAATACTCACTTAATATTCTGAAATTAAAAAAAAAAATCATAATATTTTCTTGTAGTTGCATAGAACTTTACAACTCTCAAACTTAGTCATATTAGTTGGCCACTTAACTCACAGTTTTGTTGGGAAGACTTAATACAATACATGTTAAAACCTTGCCCAGAAAGGCTGGCATGTGTTAACACTTATTAATAAATGTAAGCTCCCTTTTATATATTTTAACATCATGGAAATTATAGGAAATAATTTCCTATATAATTCCTATAGGAAATAATTATAGGAAATTATAGGAAAATATAAGGAAATTATAAGCACAGCATTTGAAGACAGGTGTCTTCCTCTCTACCCTCATATCCACCGTTCCCACGCTAACAAGTCCAAGGCAGCATTACAACTTGCCCAAACCACTGCCGTAGCTTCCTATAGTATCACCTTCCTTTTGTAAATTGCCTCCCTAAAATCCTTTATTTATGTAACAGTAATCCATTAAAAATGGAAACGTGAGATTTTCTTGTTTAGAACCAGTTAATGCATAGCCACTGAACTCAGAACAGAGCCCAAGGGTATTTCAGTGTCCTAATGTTCCTGATCTAGCCCTTGATTTCTCAAGTCTCCTTTCATGACCCTTTCCCAATGCTTAATGAGATCTAGTCTCTCCAGGCTTCTTTCTGCCCATCAGCACAGGGAGTCCAGTGTAACCTAATAATCTTTACATTTTCTTTGCCTTCTGCCTAAAGGCTCTAATCTCAGTTTTTTACTTGCCTGCCTCTTTCGCAACACACAAGTTTTAGCTCAAATGCAACTCCCCAGAGGCACACCCTTTGTTCACATAATCTAAAGCAGACTCACTGTACCCCATTGAAAGCCACTACTGCATCCTGGTTACAGAGTGGAATTTCCAACACATATTTGATTTTCCTTTTGTACATAAGAAAAAAAAATAGTCTTGGAAGATGAAGTGACTTGGCCAACCTTCTAATTAGTGTGCATGTATACAACCCAGGTTCTGTACAAATAACAATAATGATAAAAATAGCTATGATTTAATCAGATTGATAGTTGCCCAACTGTTTAAATACAGTAAAAACACTAAACAGTGCACTTTAAATGAGTCAATTTTATGGAGTGCATGTTATTATATCTTGATAAGGCTATTGTTAAATATAGTTATGAAATTTATTCTAACTGTACCTCTTAAATTATATTAGTTATTTAATTTATTGGGGTACTGAAAGCCTATTAAGTTGTGTCTCCTTCTCTATAAACTTGACTCCATTAATTACACCTCATAGCTCCTCCTTTATGATCAAGCTTATTTGTAGGAGGATTATACCTAGGTTTCCTCATTATAAGCCACTTTTGCACATATTCTACCCTTTGGGAAGAATTTTACATATTTTGCATATAGTGTCTACTGTTAAAAGCAGTTGAAGAAACAGAATTGCATTTTATAAATCTCCAAAGGGAGGACAAGGTAGTTATTTACCAGGCAACAGTGACACACCAGGGAGCTTTTGAGGATGGAACACATTAATAATCTTCATCAGGCAGCTCTATTCTTAACTGGAGTCAGTTATCTCTGGGCGGAGCCCAGTTTGCCAGATTCTGTGTGAGGTATCTACCACAAGGTCCAGATGCTTGTCCCTTCCTGTTCCTGAGGTGTGTAAGTCCCCCCTGCTTGGTGACTCTGTTATTTACTGTCAACTAAGGAAGAAAATAAGGCCCTCCTAGTATTGAGAAAGCCCCCAATGATCTGTGGTCTTTTTTTTTTTTTTCTGAATAAGCTCTAATTCAAATTATTGCCATCTAGAGCTACTAGATGTTCATTTTCTATAAGATCACCCCCTGGTTCCACTGCATTTATTTTGTTTTGACCACTTTATTCCTTTTCTGACTTACCAGCGAGGAAATGGTACCACCATGCAGTTGGCCAAGAGACTGAAATGCTCTTTCTCGATAGAACAGATTAATTCAAGTCCATTCATTACTTCTTAAATAACAGCTACAACAACTAGAAATCAAATAAGAGCTTGGTTGCCATAGAAAAAGCTAAACAATAGTAGATAAATCATCTATCTATATTAAATGACATTTCCTAACACTAAGCAAACTTCTGCTTGCAACATCTGTACTCTCAAACCATCTCTCTCTCTCTCTCACACACACACACAAACACACACACACACAAACACACACAAGTATAGGTCATACGTTACCACAGACTGCAACCTCTTATCAGATGTCTGGATTCTGCTTCCCTACTTGGGCAAATGAGGATTCTTATTACTTCCCAAACGCAGGATGCAGTATGTAAAACATACCACGTAAAATGCCAAGGTTTTATGTGTGAGTGTGATGACAAAAATATGGTGCTGCATTCAAACATGCCACTGCTTGGCAGCAATTTTTCTTTTTCTCTTGGTGAGACACAGATTCTTTTTACCTCCATGTTCTACATGATTATCCTAGGTCATGGATCTTCCACTCAGACACTTAACTGTTCTAGTGTTAGCTATTGCTTGGGTCCCCAAAAGCGACCCCTTTTAAAACTCAGTTACCATATTGTATACAAACTGCATCCTCATAAAACTGATTCCCAAGCTTCTGGATTGTAGAAGGAAATTGTCAGAAAGAGAGGATTGTTGAAATATTCCAATAATAGCACATAGAAAAAAAATTCGTACATAGCTTTTTACTCAGTGATATTATTTGATTAAGCATTTATAAATTAGTTAAGAGTAAAGGGTTGTCAGGAAGGAAATGAATTGACCACAGAAAACAAAAACTCGCAAGACACTTTTCTCTGCTACAGAAAATCTCTTTAGAGGGTTTCTTCTTGGGTAGGTGGTGATTTACTTTGGTTTTTCCTGTGCTATCTTTGGAAATCTCTCGATTCATGTGCCAATGAATTTCTCCAATCTCCTTCACTGATTTTCTTTCTTGCAAAATTAACATTTTGTATTTAGGCACTCCCTTAATGCTCTTCTGTACTGTTCTTAGCTGCAGCCCACCTGTGGAGGCTAAAATAAAACACAACGTATTGGCACTCCTCTGCTGCAATTCTGATAACAGACACCTGTGCAGTCTAAGTACCACTTGACTTATTTCTTTCAGAATGTGTTAATAATTGTGGCCACATTTATTTTCCGCCAGATGTGAATTAAAAATACCTCAAGGGCCATTTTCAGTGAAATCTTAGAAGTGGATTAAGCTACTCCCTCCTCTTCACTCTCCCTGCACACAATTTTGCCATCTTTCAAGTGTAGCAGAGAGCACATCTATCAATCAGAGAAGGGCTGGGCCTGCCAGGAGTGCACTGCTGGTGGCGAGTTTCACTGCAGACACCATAAAGTGCATCCTCACTGAACTGCTCATGTCAGTAAACACACTGCCTTTTAAACAGCAGCCACCACTGCATGCAAATGTAACAATGTCAATTTGACTCAAGTATTCAAATTGGTCCCCCAAAGAAGGTGTCACAATATAACAAGGCATGATGTAACCCATTCTGCCATTTTCACCCTTTAGAAACAGGTTTTTAATCAACATTTTCATTCTTACAAACATTTCTCTTTCTCTAGGTTAATATTTAAAATAGCTAGGCAAATTTGTGAGGCGTTCCTCTCTTTCATGAGAGGCCTACCCTAATCACTAGGGCCAGATAGATATTAAGCATTTTTTAAATTTTTTTTTTTTTTTTTCTTGCAAGCAGCTTTGCACATTTTTACCCACATGAGACCAACTCTCGTTTTGCCGGTTAGCTCACAGCCAGAGCTTGGATCAATTTTGAAAGCTTATATGGGAAGAAATCTAGAGAAACAGCTAGGTAGTTAAATCAGGGAGTTACTTTCTTGGTTGTGTTGATCAACCAAGTTCAAGAACTGCCTTCCACTTTCCTTCGTCCATTTAGTCACATGACACATGGGAACATATAACCTCCCATCACCCCACCACACACACAAGGTCCCCTAAATATTAAAGGATACATAGAGTCACATGAACTGAACCCTAACCCAGGTAATAGTATTGGCCACTGGAAGGTCAATTAAAAGCAACAATAATAAGGGATAAAGAAAAGAATGAATTGCTTCCTTTTTTGGAAGGCTGCTACCCCTTTTAGAGCATCTGGATTTCATTCAACAAATGAACTTTCCCTGAAAATGAAGGAAAAGTAATAACCAGGGCCTAGAAGGATAAATTATGTCTTTCACTCAAGAAATGCTAAAAAGTCTGCTAGCTTCATGCTATACACGGGAAAGTAGATGCATGGCATTATATTTCTACCTTCTTCCTTATTGTTATGGTAGCACAGGGATTTTTATAATTCACTATTCCATTCATACCCTAGGGAAGGAGAATTCTGAACTCTGGAGGGAACTCTCTGCTCTTGCTAAAGCTGATAAATGTGGAAAGGAAACTTCATTAATAGAATTGTTGGATGTTACATTTCTTTCCTAGATTTTCTACGGAGCTGGTCATTAGAAGAAAATACTTTCCCCATGAAAAAGGAGCATTTTCTGGAGAAGAACATGATCTATATTTAAGCAAAGTGGTTAATAAAGAGCCCTTAGGTAGGTACAGTCAAATCTATTACATGACAGCTATTCGACTGCTAAGTGTAGAATCAGCACAGAGTGAGGGTTGGTCAACGTTTTAAGGTACTTTTATTCTATCACAAAGTTTGAACACTGGGGTCAGCTACTCTAAAATCCTGGGCTTTCTGTCCTAGATCAGAAGTCGTCTCTTACCCTTCACTCCGCAGCCTATTGACTGGGCCTCTGTAGTATAGTCTTGTCCCTTTCCAGTCCTATCTGCCCACTGCACACAGTAGTTCTTCCAAGACATCCGGCAGATCAAACCAGTCTTTTTAAAAATCCATGGAGGCTTCACAAATGGCTGAGGTTAAAGTCCAACTTTTTTGGCATATTACACCAGTGGTGTAAACCATTTTTTTTAGTCTTACCTTTCATCATGCATTATCTTATATCTAATACCCCAGCCAAACTGCACTTTGCTTAAAGAGAAATAAAAGGTCCATAGAATGAATGAAGGATTCAGTGGACTGCCATGACTGTCCCTATACATTTGATCTGATTATTATCCACTTATTCTTCAGATTTCATTGTAAAAATCACAAATTACAGAAAGGTGGTCCTGATACTCTTAGGCTACATTGGGTTTGGGTAGGATGTGGTCTTTAGCCCACTGTATGCCTGTTATGGCTCCTACCAACCACATGGTTAGCCATATTGGGTTTGTTTGTTACTTTCTTCACTGATTGCAAATTCCCTTGGGACATAGATTTTATCTGTTTTGCTCATCCTTACATACTCAGTGCCTAGCCATAAGATAATGGCTGAGTGAATGAATGGAGAAATTGAGTAAATGGATTCTAGTGGCAGAAATATTGAGAAATAGTAGATAGAGATACACCATATTATTGATGCCCACATGGATTGACTTAGTAGAAAAATTAATATCTCCCTACATTGGATCATTTCAGGCATCACAGAATGAATTTCACTGATAATTTTTAGCTTTGTTTTCCTTACCCTGAATATAATTCCTACAAGACTTCTGACACCAAAATCCTGCAATTAGAAATTCATTGCTGAGCTTAAGACTCTATCTTCTGTGAAATGCCCATAGGAAGTAACACTCTACATATTATAAATATACCCAAATATTTCTCAGAGAAGTTCTGAGAAATCAGGGAAAATTATTTCACCTCACGTCTGAGGGCAGCAGAGAAGACTGAGAAAGTCCTGCTTTCCAAGAGCCACAAATGAAAGTGGAAAATAAAGGGAAATTATATCAACTCTGAAAAATGGTACTTATTTTGCATGACTAGTGGAGAATCATCAAGCTCTATGAAGTTGACGAAGCTCTAAGGAGCAGACATTTCAGAATGTTTTCTTGACTTCCTCTTCCACACCATCCGGTAATACTCCATGATCAAATTTCCAATTCTATACTAAGAGACCTGAGTTTCCCCCAATATTTCATGATCTGCAAAGTTCATTATCTCTGGCCTGGATTTTCAATTCACTCCTTCAACACTGACTGAGAACCTGCTACAAGTCAGACACTCTTATAGGTGGTAATTAAACAGTGGAAAAAAATTTTCCACCCTCTCAGTCTCGTAAGAGCGTATGTTCTAGTTGAATTCTTCCTGGACATAAAGTAGAAACTGGTCAAAAGATTACTGGATACATGCTTCGGTATAGGATTGAAGAATTAAACTTATTACTTAGGCACAAAAAGTCATATATTTCTTCTGCTCCTCCTGGGTTCCTTTAGAGATGACACAGTCATGATTAAGAATTTGGGCCTAGAGTAGGAGACAAACCTGGGCTGCAGTTCTAGTTCTGCCATTCAACAGCTGGGTGAACTTGAGCCAGTTACTTTATTTCACTGGACTTCAGTTTTCCTACTGTGATTTAATAGAATTTGGCCTTGTAAGATAATGGGGATTTAAGAATTATATATAAGAATAAAACATCTGGAAAATTAAGAGAATTCAACAATATTAGCCATCATTTTATTCCTCTGAATTTTTTACCTGAACTGTTAAGATGAAAAGTTGGTGATTATCAGTGTCTTTTGATTTTTATAAAAAGAAACTTACATAGTTGTAAGGAGTGAAATTTTCTTATTCCCAATTGTTATATCTGGTTTTCAAAGCAAACCACACTAATTCCTCCTGCCTTCCTGTTGACAGCACCGTATTAAACAGAAAAGCTCACATCAGGGGGTATGAGCCAAATCAGCCCAATTTATGAAAGATGCCACTTTCTCAGCATGCCTGGTAGGGAGTCAGAATGCTCTAGAAATAGCAAACAATGCATAAATGCCCTTGGAAGATGATTGTGTAAGCAGCAGTGCTCCTATGCTAAGTGAGAATTATCCCATCACCAGGAAAACACAAAGGTGTGTCTAATACAAACATCCCAGGCACTCTAATTAAGAAATTATCTTAGGCCAAATCCATTCTTTCCATTAAAAAGGTATTTATTTTCTTTACTAACTTTACACCTGGTAAATACCATATATACTCGAGTATAAGCCGAGTTTTTTCGGCACAAAATTTGTGCCGCGTTCAGGTTTTTCGGCACAAATTTTGTGGCGAAAAAACTCGGCTTATACTCGAGTATATATGGTATACACATACATAAAGACACACAGCTATGTAAATACTTTTTTACCCTTAGCACATGGTCTTAGAAGAGAAAGACACTTTATTCCTAGTGATGAAAGAGCTTCAGAGAAATTTATTCTATTTGTGATGTGTGAAATTTGAGTTTAGCTTAGCTATATGAGCCTGACAAAGGCATTCCATAAACTTTCATCTTCCTAAAAGCATGTGTTTTGTTTTGTTTTGTTTTTCAAAATACAAGGAGGCCAGTGGCGAAAAAATAAACTTCACTTTTAAATACAGAATCTCTGTAAGTTGACCATCCATGGGAGTGTAAAAAACTGATTAACATATGAAAAATGTCAACACAAGGAAATAGGCCTACAGTTCTGATGCATACACATGGTGCATGTCCAGTCTTTGAATTTTAGGTCAACTTAAGGAAGTGGTCAATGTAGGGAAGTGGTCATTAGGGAGGTTCTACTGTATTATTTACTTATATTTCCCAGAGATGCATTTGCATAGTTAATTATTTTTTTAAGATATATTCATATAAAGAGAGAGTGTGTATTACTAAATCTAAAAATCCGAAGGCGTCTTCTTTCATCTAACATCCAAGGACATTCCTAGAAAAATTACATAACACTCTATAGTTAAAATAATTTAATTTAATCTGCTAAAGTGGAGGCCCAAAGTCAACTTTTGTTTTACATATAAGAGAGGACATATACACATCTTCAATGGGCTGATAAAAAAATAAGCAGTGAGTCTGTGACTTTTTTGCCTCTAATCCCACATCATGGATGTTGGGTATTTTATAAAATTTAACCTGTGGGTAGAATTTTAAATGTAAAATTTATTTTACTTTGTAATAACTGTCTTAAAATGATTAAATCATATTTCAGCCTCAATGCTACAATCTTTGAGCAGAATGCTTCCTGCCAAATATTCACATGAGAGCTCTCTGTTTGGGAAGACTAATCTTGGAACTCTATAGAGCCCACACAAACAAGCCAGCCCATTTCCCACTTTTCTGGCAGATAGTGGATGGTCAACCCCATGTTTGCTTCCAACTATTAAAAATTCAACAATTTAAAAGATATTTTCCTGAGACTTCCTGGGTATTGTTTTATGGTTTTTCATTGTTCATACTAAAACATTAACATCAATCAACTTTATTTTTTCCTCCATGAAATAAGCAAAAAGGAAATCAGTAACACTTGGCAAACAAGGTTGTTATTAAAAGATTTATATGTGCTTCTGTTGGAATCTTAGAAGGCAGGAAATGCCAAAACATTCAAGGGTAATACTTTGAGATAAATTCAAGTTCCTGCCTAGGTTAGAACATGACTAGGAGATAATTCTTTTAAAGGCTAAATAAAAAAGTGGAAGTTATTTATTATGTTCACAATTGTGTTTTCCATACAAAGATACTTAAATCCTAAACATAGTGAACAGATCTTTGGACCCATTGTGATGAGATGAAATTGATTTATACTAATAAATATGGCTCTATAGCTACTATGTTTTTTGGAATTAAATCCTCAAAAGGTAACAACATACATCTTTTTTACTATACTGCACTGCTGACTTAGTCTGTGGGCCACTCCATCACCAACCTGACCTCAGTGGCCCTAGGTTTTAGACCACTTTCAGTGCCTGACAGTTCCAATGACCTCAAAATTACCACTGCCAGGCTAATTCCAGTAGCCCCAGCCTCTTGCTTACCCCAGTAGTAGGCTAGCTTCCATAGGTGTAGGCTTCAGGCCTGCCCCAACACTAGGCTGGCCCTCACAGTGTTATAGTAGATTTCACACCCACTTCAGCACCATTCTTTCATCTCTAGTCATGATGTTGGCCCCCACAGACGCAGCCTGGAGACTGGTCCCTATGCATACTGGCTCTAGGCCCACCCGGTATCAGCTTCAGACAGTGGGGTAGTAACTACATATTGAGGCCTCAAGTCTGTCCCTGCACTATAGAAGATTCCACAACCTCAGTTTCAAGGCCCAGCTTGCCAGACAACCTGTATAGAATCTCTGGGTGGGCTTAGTGGTGAAGAACTTTCCCAAAAGCAGTCTTAAAAGTCTGAAATAAGTTATTCCCTTTTAATATATTCAGATATAAATGAAAGGCAATAAGAAATATGAAAAAAAAGGAAATGTAACACCATCAAAAGAACATAAGATCCTAATAACTGACACCAATGAAATAGAGATACACAAACTGAGAAAAATGCAGAATAATTGCTTTAATAAAGCTCAATAAACCACAAAAAGAGAAAATATTTAACAATAATCAAGATAATAATGCTAAATAAGCAAAGATATTGAAATTATTTTAAAAACTTTGGATATTCTTGAGCTAAAACATACAATGAATAAAATAACAAATGCAATAAACAGCATCCACAGCAGAAATGATAGAGAAAATATAATCTGTGAACTTGAAGAGAGGTTATTTGAAAATATAAAGTCAGTGGAAAAGAAAGAAAAAAAAAATGAATTAAAAAGAATGAAGAAACCTTACAGCTTTCGTGGGAAAAACCAGAACAGCAAACTGTTTAAGTTAATAGAGTTTGTGAAGAGACACAGGGAAGAAGGGAGGAAGCTTATTTAAAGAAATAATAACAGAATTTTCTAAATTTGAAGAAAAATGGAAACATTCAAGTATAAGAAGGCCAATTAGTTAGAATCAAAATAAGACCATACAAAGACATATTATAATCAGCCTGTCAAAAATCAAGGGAAAGGAGAGAATCCTGAAAGTAAAAAGAGAAAGAAAGAAAACAAGCAGATGAGAGATTTGAGATCTGCAGTAAGGCTAGTGACAGATTTCTCAGCAGAAACATTACATGTGAAGGGAAAGTGAGAAGATATATTTATTCAAATTGCTGAATAAAAATAAATACTGCCTACAAAGAATACTGTACATAGAAAATAAATCTAGGAGAGATACTTTTATAGACCAAAATAAGCTGAGGAAATGCATCACCACTAAACCTGTCTTATATATAGTGCTAAAAGAAATTCTTTAAACTGAAAGAAAAAGTTACTAATTAGTAACACAAAAACATCTAGAAGTATATAACTCACTGGTAAAAGAAAGTACACAGTCAAATTTAGAATACTCTGATATTGTAATGGTAGTGGATAAACACTAATATCTTTGATATGAAGGTAAAAATACAAAATATTAAAAATGATAATAGCTATAATAATTTGTCTAGGAATATACAGTTTAGGAAGATTTAAATTGTGAAATTGAAAATTTTACATATGGGCTTGCCGTGGAGTAAATGTGTAGAGTTTTTATTTTTTCTTAATGTGGTTTAAGTTATTAGCTTAAAATAGTCTGTTGCAAGAATTTTTTTTTTTTTTTTGCAAGATTCATGGGAACAGCAAATTTAAAAATATCTTTGTTGTACAAAGATATAAAGTAAGGAATCAAAGCACATCAGTAGAGAATTATTTAATGACATTTTAAATGACATTTTAATTAAATTAATGTCATTTAATTATTTAATGACAAAGGAAGGAGATAAGTAACAAGAAAAAGTCAACAAAACAGCCAGAAAACAATTAGGAAGATGCCAATAGTAAATTTCTCCTTGTACAGAATTTCAATGGATTAAATTATTCACCACCAGGTAGAATGGTTGAGTGAATAAATCATTCAAAAACATATAATTATTGAGTGAATAAAAAAAAAAAACCTGCAGTTTTATGATCCCTACAAGAGACTCACATCACTTCTAAAGACACACATAGATTGAAAGTGAAATGATGAAAAATATTACTTCATGCAAAGGGAAAGCAAACTACATCAGGGGTAGCTATATTTATATCAGGTAAAATAGACTTTAAATCAAAAGCAATAAAATGAGACAAAGCAGGTAATTATATAATATGAAGGGATCATGTTGCAAAAAAAGGAAATCATGTTCCTTTTAACAATGGGTAGTTTAGACAGAAAAATCTATAAAAAAATATTGAACTTAAACTACTCTTTAGACATATATAGAACATTACACCGGATAATAGCAGAATATACCTTTTTCTCAAGCACATAGAACATTCTCCAGAGTAGGTCATAGGGGTAAGACAATTAAGTTTACATCCTAGAAAAAGTGCTATATACTTCACTACTGAATATCACTATGGTTGCTTTCGAAGTAACTCCCTTGGGGGACTATGCTCCGACACTGGCGCTTCTCTCATCCTTCAAAGTACTTATTCTAGGATGAATTGAAAACTTTTGTTAGACCTTATGCAATGACGGCTCTGATGGCCAGTCCAGAAAAAAAGCTCCAAATTTTTTGCTTTGAAATGTGGGCGAGGTGCTGGCATCAGTGCATACATTCCCAAGTGGAGTACTTCGAAGGTGATTGCAATGGATATGTAACACTTTTTCTAGGATGAGTTTGGAAACTTAATTATCTGACCTTATATAAAAGGCTTAAAAAGTTTAAGAAAATTAAAATAATACCTTCTCTGACCACAATAGTATGAAACCAGAAATCAATACAGGATGAATTTCAGAAAATTCAAAAATACATGCAAAGGAAAAAAACGTGCTCTTGAATGACCAATAAGTCATCATATTTGATATTAAAAGTTGAGAACTTTTTCTCTAATTAAGGGACAAGACAAGGATCAATTATGGCTCCTCTCACTACTTCTATTCAATATGGTACTAAAAGTATCCGCCTAAGCAATGCAAGAGAAAGAAATAAAAGGCATACAAGTTGGAACAGAAAAATTAAATTGTCCATATTTATAGATGATATGATCTCACATGTAGAAAACACTAAATAGTCTATCAAAAACCCTTAGAACTAATGTACAAATTCAGTATAGTTGCAGGATATAAAATCAAAAAACATAAATTAGTAGCATTTCTATGGATTAAAAATTAACTATCTGGAAAAAAGCATTTACAATAGCCACAAATGAAATAAAGTACACAGGGCTAAATGTAACAAAGTAGGTGAAAGACATATACAATGAAAACTATAAACCACTGGTGAAAGAAATTGAAGTAGACATAAATAGAAGGAAAGATCTCTTATGTTCAGGAATCAGAAGAATTAATATTGTTAAATATTTATATTATATGAAGTGATTTCCCGATTCAATGCAGTTCCTATAAAAATCCCTATTAACATAGAAATAGAAAAAGTAACCCTAAAATTTGTCTGGAACCACAAATGTCTCCAGATAGTGAAAGAAATCTCGAGAACAATTTTAAGAAATGCAGGCAGTATCACACTACCTGACTTTAAAGCATTATACAAGGCATCCATGTAACAAAAACATTGCACCCTCTTAATATTTTGAAATTAAAAATAAGGAAATATATATACTACAAACTATAGTAATGGCATAAAAACAGATACACAGATTAATGAAAGAACTAGAAAGCCTAGACATAAATTCATATATTGATTTACCCTTGATTTTTAGTAAGGTGCCAAGAATACCACATGGGGAATGGACAATCTCTTAAATAAATGGTATAAGCACAATATATATAGTATAGTATATCATATATATATGTGATATATATATCTATCATATGCAAATGATTTAAATTAGACACTATCTCACACCATATACAAAACCAACTTAAAGTGGATTAAAAACTTAAATGTAAGATGTGAAAGTATAAAATGAATGCTCATGACATTGGTTTGGGTAAGGATTTTTTAAATATGAACCCAAAGCACAGGCAACAAAAGTAAAAATAAATGAATAAGATTAAATCAAACTAAAAAACTTTTGCATAGGTAAGGAAATAATCAACAGAGTGAGGCTATAACAAAAAAATTGGGAGAAAACATTTCCAAACCATATCTCTGGCAAGAGGTTAATCAGAATGAAAAATATATGAGGAACTAAAACATCTCAACGGTAAGAAAATAACCAGATTTTTAAAATGGGCAAAGTATCTGAGTAGACACTTCTCTAAAGAAGACAAATAGACAAGATATATATTAAAGAATGCTCAAAAATCACAATTCATCATAGAAATACAAACTAAAACCACAATGAGATTATTATCTCATACCTATCAGAAGGGCCACTATCAAAAATAGGAAAGGGAAGTGTTATTGAGACTGTGGGAAAAAAATGTTATTGGTGGAAATGCAAAGTAGTATAGTATTTATAGAGAAGAATTGAGGAATTGCAGGTTCCTCAAAAAATTTAAAATAGGACTATCATATGATCCAGCAATCCCACTACTGGGTGTATATCTAAAGGAAATGAAGAGGTATCTGCACTCCCCGGTTCACTTCAGCATTATGCACAATAGCCAGGATATGGAATCAACCTAAACAGATGAATGAATAAAGAAAATGTATATTTTCACGTTATGTATATACACAACTGGTACCATTCAGCCTTAAGCAAGAACAAAATCGTGCCATTTGAGATAATATGAATGGACTTGGAGGACATTCCATTAAGTGATATAATTCAGGAGACAAATGACAGATATAATCTTAAAAAACTGAACTCATAGGAGTATAAAGTAGAATGAATAGTGGTTACCAGTAGCTGGGGTGAGGGCACAGGGGAGATGTTGGTTAAAGATACAAAATTTCATTGGAAAAGGAAAAATAAGTTCAGCCGATCTATTGTACAACATGGTGACTGTAGTTAAAAACAATGAATTGTAGTCTTGAAAATCAAGAGAGTAGGTTTTAAGTACTCTGAACACACACAAACATTATGTGAAGCAAGGCATAATTAGCTCTATTTAGTCATTCCATAATTTATATGTATTTCAAAGCAACTGTTGTACACAATAAATACATATAAATTTTATTTGTTAATTAAAAACCATTGAAATCATGAATTCACAGCAAAACATCTGAAAGGAGGTTTTAAAAGTGTAATAATCAGTGAACATATAAAATGTATTTACTCTCACAAGTAAGCAAAGCTATAAATTGTCTTATATTAATGAGACGGAGAGTTCACTGTTGCTGAGAATAATTTGAAATGAGCACAGTCAGTCACTTTTAAACTATGTGAACATTTTTGACATTTCTGGAGAGTGATATAGTATGTATCTAAATATGCGCACACATTAATCTATTAATTTATCCTTAAGAGATGCAACAAGATATATAAAACATGTTCATGGAACTAATATTAAATGATAAGAACTGAAAACAACTTAAATGTCTATTAACTGGGGAATGAGACAAATTAATTAGAACCCATACTTGGTAGAACACTATGCAGCTGCTTAAATACAATTTTTTAAATTCCAGTGGATGTCTAATACATATTTTTGAATGAATTAATACAAACATATTACAGAAAAGAATGGCTAAGTGTATTTATTGGTACATGACTGGAATGAAGACAGTTCCCCCAAATGTTGAGAGTGGTTTGCTGTGTAGGCAGGATCTTAAGAGATGTTATCCCTTCCCATGCCCCTTAGCTTTATTTTTCCTACGCAAGCTTGACTGTGTTCTACTGCCAATTTCTGGAACTCTGTTTTGCAGATTTCTCCACCCTACATAGTAGGGTGACGGAGTAGACTGAACCGGAGGAAAAATGAAGGTTGAGAGGAAGGAGTCTCTGGAGCTGACAAGTGGTATTTAGAGAATAATAAACACTTCAGCTTTTCCCCTCTCGGAATACAGAGGTTACATGTCCGAGGCATGGTCCTTGCTGTTTCCCAGAGGTTAGCAGCAGATTGAATTCCAATTGTTTTCAGCAGTAACTACTCATTAAAAAACTCTTTTCAGAGGGTGGTGCCTGTGGCTCAAGGAGTAGGGTGCTGGCCTCATATACTGGAGGTGGTGGGTTCAAATCTGGCCTTGGCCAAAAACTTTTAAAAACCCTCATCAGGTTTTTCTCCTTGTCTCATTTCCTTCTTTCCCTAAGAGTGCTTCCTGAGATCACCTCCATATAAGCCAATTGCACTCAAATCCTTTTATAGCTGCTGCTTGGGAAAGCATAAGAAATGAATTGTGTGAACCTTTTCTTTTGGTACTCTTCAACTGCTTCAATATATTTTTTACGTGTGTTTACATAGATGTATACACATATAAGTATAGAGGGGGCCAAAAAACGTATACACATTTTAAGACAGGAAAGCACTGTTTAAAATTGTAATGCTCAAAAAACACTACTAATAAAAGATGAACACAAGTCACACTGGACTTCTGCAATTACAAGAGGTGCTGTGAGCACACATGGGTACTGTAATTCAATTCAACTTTGAAAAGCAGTGCATAGATAATATTACTTAAAATGTGTATGCATTTTTTGGACACCTCCAGCATTTTATGGTCCTCAAATGGAAATACTTTGATAGGTCTAAGACATTTTTGATTCAAACATCCTATCTGTGATCCTACTGGGCCCTCAACTGCAGCTTCCTATGAACAACTCATGCTCCCCACTGACCTGCTAGAAGACATAGCAAGGTGCTTTCAAAATATCTCCTCTCCAAGGTTGTTAAGAACATTAGCAGTGCTTGGCACATGGGCAGTACTCAAACCTATTTGGTAACGATAGGAATGAACAGATTAATAATGCCAAAGATAGCTATTGGAACCTCTAAACTTCTGCCTTTGGAATCCATACATCCTGGGACTAATCAAATTATGTTTCACGTAAGCTATCTTTCATTAAATACCTACCTGAGCAGATGGTTATTAAGTGCGTAGGTTGGTATGCTACCGGGCAAGTTACTTAAACCCCCCAAGAATCAATTTCCTCTGCCTCAAAATGACACAGTGTTGCCAAGAGTATTAGAGATTATTTATGTAGATCTTCGAGGGTGCATAGGGATTCCAGGGGTGTTCATGATTACACATGAGGGGCAAATAGATGTGTTCAGTTCTTCAGAGATGTATCAGGATGTGCTCAGCCTTGAAGACTGGCCAGTTCTACAATACACTATGTGATGGAGTCCTTTGTTAGCAAAGACTGCTGGCAAGGCAGTAGGTTGGCATTCAGAATCACAAATAATCTAGGAACTGCCTCTGAATTCTCACACCTAACTTAGAAATTCGAAAGTGGTTTGTGTTTGAATATTATAATGGTGCATTCCACAAATTTGAAGGTTCTATAATCTTTATTCAATTTAAGAGGGCATGTTACGTTCCTGACCCTTCATTTTTAAAAGCAGATTTTGTCCTTTGCCTTAAACTATAATAGATCAAACTTTTAATTACTGTGTATCATAAACTCCTCTTAAAGCTATATAAAAATACACATGTCATATAATTTCTGCAAGCTTCTAAAACCATGTTTATTCGCATTTAGAAAAGGCAGAAGCATCTTTTCTCTACTATATAAAGCTGCCATTAAATAACAGTTATGGAGTGCTGCCCTGCTCCCTGCAGTGCATGTAAACTGCTAGATATGTCTTCCATAATATTAAAGGCATCTCTAACTAGCTTGTCTAGAGATTTACATTACTTAAGAAATCCCATTGCTGGAAAAATTTCCATGTACATAAAGATAAGTCAGAGCTCCTAAACATGCTTCCTCAGTGACTGTGAACGGGCTCGTCTTGCTCGCCCTTATGGGTCTCTCTCTCCTCTCCCATTTTTCTCTCTCCTATTTGCTTGACCTCTATGCCTGTTCTTCTATTGCTTCCTATTCTGACATCTGTTTGGATGTGAAAACGTCACCTCTGTCACAGCAAAAGGTGATGTGTGATCTTTAGATTTAGTGCTCTAGGCTTTTTTAAAAGTTTTCACTCAACTGTATTTTCCAATATTCTCCTCCACTGTCTTATTTTCTGTCAAATGCACACACTCACATACTCTCTCTCACACACACACTCACACTCATACACACATATATATGTATGTATATGTTTGTTTTTCCTAAAGAGTCATAAACTAGATGACTCTTTAGGAAAAAAACAAAGACAACAAAAACTAGGTGCAAGAGAAAAAGCTAGCATAACCTTTATGAAGCACAATTATATCAGCTCTCTACCCTGATAAAGGAATTTTTGTTTTCTACTTGAAAAATATTTCTGCACTTAGTTCCATATTTGTGTCCCAGGAATATGAAGGGACACAAAAGATTTGGATAGGGTTCAGAGGAGATTATTAAGATTAGCTGAATTTTCAGAAAAGTAGCCAGATGGCTATCTCATATTGGCAATGTGTGTGCAAAGCATGGTAAATGATGTTGAACAGGGTTCATCTCATCTCCAGCTTTCCTAGGGAGAAAATGGGGACACTTTTGAAAAAAAGGAGTAAGAAAACAATGTTCTGAACACGGCAATTAGAAGTCCTCATATTCTGTTTATTTAATTAGTTTAGATTTAAAGTGCATGTTTAGGCTTGCTGAAGAAGCAGAGGAACAGATATTTGACATTTTAGCTAATTTCCCAGGTCTTTGAATGTATAAGCTGGTATGTTAAATCCCTGAGGAAGTGTGAATGATACTGTCAACCATGGTAAATGCACAGGAAACCCAGAGATAGTTCATCATTTGCCTCATTGGTGAGCAGCAACTGTCTTTTCTTTTCTACCTGCTGAGCCCATGGGGGATCATATCTATTTTAAGCCAGCTTAGTAACACTACCAAATGTAAAGGTGTTTCACGTTTCTTAAACACAAAAGGGAAGTCTGTGCCAATGGCACCCTGGTAAAAGGTAGAAGACGTTACGTTCAAAACCAGTTTGCGCTGAGTGTATTTCTGTGACTGAGACAAATTAAATAGCAATTGTATAAGATAGTCATTTGTCTTCCTGGAGAACAAAGATATCTCTTATACATGAATGGATATTTTATTATTTTATGCATTTTCACTTCAATTAATGGTCTATTTAATTATGGTTGAATTCAAGTCAAAATTCTGTCCAAATTCTAGTGAAGGACATCCATTTTAATACCAAAGAGTTCATTAGGATTCCTGTTATTAGAGTAAATACCAAAAAACTTTACTTTATTGGGGCATTATTTTAAAGTGTTACAATTTCAACACTTTTTTCTCTTCTGGACAGTTGTGTTTTATGAGAATTGGGTAATTTAAATTTGTCACATAGGGTCTTGCTATGTTATAAATTAATGAAATACTAAGAAAGGGAAAGGAGATTTCCAAGGTAGACATCCCAAACTATATGTTTTAAGAATAGTTGAGGTTTGAGCAAACATTGGGTCATTCTAGTTGAATGAATTGAAAATGGTCTTGAGTGGAATTCTACCTCACTCAATTTAATATCAAGGGTGGCTGAGCCAAAGGTAACAGGTATGGGGAAGAGGATTATAAAAAGTGTGATTGTTGTAGGAACTGATGTTAACCACAAGTCCACTAGGACTGACTTGGAATCAGATTGTTGAATTTGGCCTCTCCTATATATAACATACAGAGCTATTGCCCTTTACTACAGTTTAAGAGGGAGCTATGCACTGATGTCTCCTCTGATATCATAATGAAGACCCCGTGTGAGCACCCATCAGTCAGTGTATTTGGTGTCAATTTTATATGCGTAAGTGGCATTGGGAGTGCTGCATATGCAGCTTTCTGTGTCATGTAGGTCATTTTGTAATACCCTTTCCTCCCTACATCATTGCCCTACTTCTTCCCACCATGGAAGATAGTCACTAGGAGGATTATCCTGACTGTGACAGCAGGCGACAGGGAGGCCGAGGTGGTAGGGCTCTGGGCTCAATTCCTTCCGCAAACAGAACAATTTTACTCATTTACTTTATACCTCACCATTCTGCGTAAAATATCACTGAAAAAATTCTACTGGTAAATATAATGCTATTTCAGATATAATATATGTAATAAATATTTCATTGATAATACATAAAACAATATAAATATATAAATCCTAAGTGTTTTATTACTTCAAGATATATACATGTGTGTGTATATAGCATATATGTATATATATATATATATACATATATATGTTTATACACACACACACACATTAGGGTGGAGGTTGGCAGACATAGGACAAGTGCTAGTATTTCCCTAACCAAGTTACTTAAAATAATAGAAAAGAAAAATAATTAAGTAAATATAGCCATAATTCCATGGAAGGGAAGAGGAGTTAGCATTGCCATCAGTAGAGCAAAAATTGTGAGTAATACTTGTAAGACAGTAAGCAAATTGATGTTGAACCCACCCAAAACCTGAATCCTTATAATGTATTTTTCTCTTTTAATCTCTTGGTTCACTTGGGAGTAAAAAACATCATGTATCATTATTATTATCTAATTTTTCATGTCTTGGGGCTTTTTTCTGACTGTTTCTCATGGCTAACTTTATTTTTTAAATTTATTTTTAATTGACCTATAACAATTGTACACATTTATGGATTATCTAGTGATTTTTTTTTTTTACACATACAATGCACCTAATGATCCAATTATGGTAATTAACATGTCCATCATCTCAAACATTTATCATTTCTTTGTGTTGGAAATATTCAATATATTTTTCTAGGTATTTGAAACTATATAATATATGACAATAGCTATCCATCCTACAGTGGCACAGAATACAAGAACTTATTTTTGATTACTAGTTAATTTGAACATTTTTCTAATAACTATACATTGTACTTTCTTATGTTTTCTATTCATTCCCTTTTTCCTTTTTTAAAATTAGAATATTTGTGCTATTTTATTTATGTATTGCAAAAGAGAATGAATTATTTATTTATCAATAATATTTGATTTTTGTCATATTTTCACAGCTATTTTTCTAGCTGTCTATTTGCTCCTAAGTTTCATTTATGACACTTGTATTTTCAATCTACAAAATGGGAGAAACAGTTCCAGGCATATACTGAACATTTTGTCTGTAGGTTTGAAAATACTGAAAAAAATAAAAGTAATGAAAAGTATTCACAACTTCATAGTTGGAAAGTAAATTCTAAATTCATGAAGTATACAGTTATTATATCAATAACCAGTGAACTCCAAGAATACATATTATTAGATTTGATTCCTAAATTTTATAGAAACATTAAATTGATCATCCTCTCTTTCAACACTTTTAATTGCATCCTACTACCCAGATTTTGAATATCTCATATATCATAAAAGAATAGATTTAACAGTAGAAAATTTTTTGGACCTTCAATTTGACAGTATCTTTCATTTTTCAAATGAATGCAATTATCTTTGGCTATGAAGTGTAATAATTCACTCAAACTCAAACTGTACTTGGGAATTAAGACATTTTGAGAAAGTTGTGGGCAGCTCCTTGGTTATAAGTAGGCTGTTGATATGAGGAATAGCTTAATTTAGTGATTATTGTTTGAATTAATGCACATAGATTATGTTATTCTTCTGTGAAAAGAGCTATTAAATGCTTTATAATTTTAAAGACATTCTGAAGGAAATGTGAAAAGCTTTTTTTTTTTTTTTTTAGACAAAGTCTCCACTCTGTCACCTGGTCTAGAGGGCAGGGGCATCTTCATAGTTCACTGAAACTCCATACTCCTGGGCTCAAGCAGTCCTCTCTCCTCAGTCTCCAAAGCTGCTAGAACTTCAGTCTACTTTTTCTTTGTAGTAGAGGCAGGGTCTTAGTTTAGGCTAGTCTCAAACTCCTGAGCTCCAGGGACCCTCTTACCTCAGCCTCACAGAGTACTAGGATTACAGGCGTGAGCCACTGTGCCCAGTGCTAGCACAGTTTCATTATGAGAAAATGTTTACATGTTTAGAAATGGTACATAATCTTAGCTTTGCAGTTACAACCAACGTTAAAAACTAACAGTTCAGGTGGCATCTATGCTAGAATCCACCACACACAAACACACACACACACAAGCACCAGTTCTATTTTTTAGTCTTTGAAAAATGATCTGTCAAAGAAGCAAATCCTATTCTTGGCCAAAATATTAGTTGTTATGTGGCTTTGGATAAATCAAAAACCACAATTTTTGTGTCTGGAATATTTATAAGTTAGATTAGATAATGTCACATCAATTTTATGTTTTTAAGATTCGAATCCATTTGTAAAATTATATTTTCTGATATGTATATTTTATGTATATTAGAAAGTATGCATATAAAATATATACAATATACATATGCATATTTTTGTTACATGTATATATATTAGATATTTATATTTATATGAATTAGGCTTCTACTATTTGTAGCTAAAATGATCCAGGATATCCTAAACTGAAAACAGAATTCATTGGATCACCAATTTCATTCTGATTCATACTAAATATCATCATGAATGTGTTTTTTTTTTTTTTTTGCAGTTTTTGGCCGGGGCTGGGCTTGAACCCACCACCTCCAGCATATGGGGCCAGTGCCCTACCCCTTTGAGCCACAGGCGCCGCCCATGAATGTGTTTTTATTCTTCATTTCAACTGTGTTTTTCTGTATATTGACTTCACTCTCAGACAAGGAAGGTGGCTGAAGTAGATCTAAGTCTATGTATCACCTTCTTGGCAACTCAATGGAAAGAGAGCAAGGACCTCATGTTGGGACTTTTGGGAAAACATATCTGAAGTGTTTTTGAGACAAATGTCTGATTATAAAACAAATAATGTGGCCACGGGGGCATGGTACTTGGATTGGCTAGACCTACTCTTAAGGACAGGAATGATACTGTGTTACAAAGAGAAACTGAGGTGCTGATATCACGGGGGAAATAGAGACTGAGCAGGTAAAAACATCAGTTGCCCTGTCAGGACCAATAACGGACTAGTCTCTTCCATCCATTGGACTCTTTATTCCAACCATTCTGACGAATGCACAAGATGAGAACATTTATTTATCAGAAAAGAAACTTCTGGAAATGAAGAAAAAATCTTTCAACTGCAATTTTTGAAAGGTGATTTAAGTGGACAAAAAGTCTCAACCAATCAGGAGACTCCCATCAAGCACCATGCATTTTAATTCTATTTCCTTTTCTACAAACTGATCAGAAAATTCGCTGGTGTACGTTTCCTAGGAGTAAAGTATATAACTTTACTTGGTGAGAAAACATGTAATGTATCTCCCTGGAAAAGTCTTATTGAAACTTTTCCAGAGAAACCCTAGAGCGCGTCAGTAGAAATAGGACTGTGTAACTATGACATGAATGATGCCCTCCCACAGAATCTGAGGCTCCCTAGCCTCAGGTTTGTTTGGATTGGAGGAGTCCAAGTTTCCTTGACGTTGTTCAAAGCCAAAAGTTTGGTCTCAAAATGGAATTGCCTGAGACCTGCCTGTGCAGGTCTAAGAGTAGAAAGGGATAGATTGCCTGGAGAGTATTACCTATAATCATTAATTGAATTATAAGGTAATAGGTGGAAAATGATTTCCCAAACATACAGAAATAGTCTACTTAAAACATTTATGTTTACCTTCAAAATTCAGAAATTAAAATTTCAATCTTCAACGACTTTGGGATTTTAATTGACTATAGTACTTGATATGTTTAGCTTTTCCTTTCCATCTAGGCCAGTCTTACTTCTTTAAAGTTATCCAATTTATCCCACCTCACTATGAGGACTCTTTTTCATTTTGTTTTGTTTTGGCAAATAGTTGATTCCAAGCCATGCTTTTCTTTCTTTTTTGTTGATGATGGTAGTTATTTTATTAGAGAGTGCTTTTTGCATTGTATATTAATTACACTGCCCAGACAGTACCCACATCTGTGCTGACTTGAAAAATCTATCCAGTCACATCTCCTAATCATATAAGCCCTCTGCACCAGACAGCTTGATGTACTTACTGACTCCAAAAAAATACCTTTTGCTTCTCAAAGGAGAACCTCCTGGGGCTGGAGAGGAACCCAGTGGATTTTCTTTTAAAGACTACTGGACTCATTCACCTTACATCATAACTCTCCCTCATCCCCAAGTTTACCTGTGTCTGAGCTTTATTTTGAACAATAAAATTCTCAGAGAAGTCAGGGTACATTAGCCCCTCTTTATGGGCCACATTATTACCTTAAATTGCTACATAAAGACTTGATTTCCTTGCACTTTTCCTCACTGATATTTGGATTACATCTGTTTTTTTGTTTTGTTTTGTTTTGTTTTTTCTATGCTATACAATTTAAAGAGTAAATAGTACTCTTTCTATAATGAGGCCTACAATGTTTCTGGAGTCTAAATGATCCTGAGTAAAATTAATCATTCCAATTTAGTTTTAACAAGAACCACCTTTATTGCTTATTGATTTTTATTTTCATAATCAACTGTACATACAGAAAGAAGACTGGACTCCAATGTGGGTCTCATCACTGCTGGTTTCATGAGCTTCTGGAAAAACCCATACTGCACCATTCAAAATATTATCTAATAAAATATTATCTAATAGGACTTATATTCAAATTCTCTTCAAGCCTACCCTGGTCAGGTGTTCCACACCTATCCTATAGGGACTCTTTCTTCCAACCATTCTGATGAATGCACAAGATGAGAACATTTATTTATCAGAAAAGAAACTTCTAGAAATGAAAAAAAATCTTTCAACTGCAATTTGAAAGATTAGATTTAAGTAGACAAAAAGTTTCAAAGCTTTTCTGAAAATCCTAATTAGCATCACTGTCTTGTGTTTGATCTTCTAAACCAGATGGAAATATGCATGCTCGTGAGATGATAATGATTCCCTAGTTCAAACATCATCTCTGGATCACAGCAGTATTTTTTCTGACCTCAAATGCATTTATTGTATCATACAATGTTCTTATTTATCTGCCTATTAACTATCTTCTTGTACTAGAATATAGTCAGGTTATTTTTGATATTTTTGCTCGCTTCCATATCTGCAATATTTGCAATAGTACCTCACAGTAGACGCTTAATAAAAGTTTGTTGAATTAATACAGCTTAGAATCCTTAGCCTGGAACTGGCTGTCGAGCACTCTTAATGAATTGGTATTGGAATTCAAGATTAAATCTATTTGCCACCTGTGCCTGCCATATTTCATTTTTTGTCACAAATATGTCTTATCTCCTCCATTAATAGACACCTCTACAACTAAGTAATGTTTGCTATAATTAAGTATTTTGAAAGGGAGATGTTCCTCATGAATATTGCTGTGATACCAAGTGCTATCAGTAAATGGGCTTCTACAGGGGTGGCTTTTTATTATGCCAACTTGGATAGGCTGAACTACCTTCCCATCTATTCCCTTTTCTGTGTGATACTAATTTTGGTGGACCCAAAAAGTTATTCTTTTGGGTGGAAAAAAAAAAAGAGATTCCTTTGTGTGGAAGGAAGGGAGGCAGCAGCCACTTACTGCTCACATGCAGTGTTGTTTTTTACCTGTTTGCTCATTGACACGATGCAGACACTGACAGTGCAACACTTTCAACTTTCCCTGGGTTCTCTTGTAGCTTATTGGACTCCCGATCTTTGTGACAAATGACTTTAGCTTCTGCAGAACCACCACCAAGGCAGCAGCCAATGAGATCTGACACAGGTTAGAGTTTGCCCTGCTGAGTTCTAGATCATGCTATGGGTTCTAGTTTATTCTTGCTCTCCCCCAGTTTACAGCCCTTCCCCTCCTGCCTGCCCACTTGCCTTGTGGACTTCCAGCTCCAGCATCAGCCCCATAGGGTTAACCAGCTCCCACAGTTGCCTAAAGTCAAATCCTTATGCCAATCCCTGTCTTTTTATCCAATCTATCTTTCCTCATTATCTAGTTCTCTTTCCTGGCTTGTACACCTGCTGTGTGCCAAGAATTGAGCTAGGCATCATATCTCCAGTCAATAGTGCTATATATTATAATTATCCTCGATGTTTCAGAAGAATCAAAGCCACATCTGCTTGAAGAAAATCTGTTATCTTCTCATGTTCCATGCAGTCTTAACTGCATAGTCTTTCCTCAAAATATATTTATAAAATAAGACATTTCTCTATCAAAATTATATTGACACAATTCTAGTAGTTCCTGCCAAAACATTTTGCATTTTGAAGTGCACACACACATAAAGTTTATGGAAAACAAAATACAAACAACAGAATGTTTCTGCTCACTGAGGTCCATCTAGGAAGTTTTCCAATGTGAGCTTTGAGAACTTGGATAAATTTTGATTAAAGCACCAATTTTAACATCAGCCTGCACACTTTAAACTGAAAATCTGGTGTTTAAGATCTCCCTTGACTATGAAAAATAAATTAAAAAACCCAATTAAGGCAGCGCCTGTGGCTCAGTGAGTAGGGTGCCAGCCCCATATACTGAGGGTGGTGGGTTCAAACCTGGCCCCGGCAAAACTGCAATAAAAAAATAGCCAGGCATTGTGGCAGGTGCCTGTGGTCCCAGCTACTCAAGGAGGCTGAGGCAAGAGAATCGCCTAAGCCCAGGAGTTGGAGGTTGTGAGCTGTGATGTCATAGCAGTCTACCAAGGATGACAGAGTGAGACTCTGTCTCAAAAAAAATAGGGTGTGTGTGTGTGTGCTAAGTTCATCACTTATACTATAACTTTTAATCCAAGAAACACCTACTTGATTTTTAGGATGCATATGTGTCTGAATTATTAATCATTACTTTAGTATTGCAGTCAAATCTTTCTTTTGAAAGCGATGGTTTAAAATTAGTGCTAAACATAACATCCTGATTTTTTTTTTTTGTTATGTGCCTGGATAATGGCTCCATTACAATTCCTATGCCATCCCAAATTATCGTATTCTGTTTTTAACTAGCCACAGAGAAAATTCCTTAATGGGAAAGTGATGTAAAGTGCTAAACATCACACTTGGAACACAGACGCTTTTACAAATATTACTCATCATTATTTCCTTTTTCTTTTTCTTTTTTTTTTGGCAAAGTCTCACTTTGTTGCCCTCAGTAAAGAGCTGTGACATCACCGCTCACAGCAACCTCAAACTCTTGGGCTCAAGCAATTATCTTGCCTCAGCCTCCCAAGGGGCTGGGAGTACCGGCACCTGCCACAACGCTTAAAAGATGAGGTCTCGCTCTGGCTCAGGCTGGTCTCCAATGGTGAGCTCAGCGTTACGCCCACCTGGGCCTCCCACAGGTGCTAGTATTACAGGCGTGAGCCACTGCGCACTGCAGTCATTATTATTTTTATGTTAATTATTGATTTCTGCTATGACTTTGTTGCAGCTAGTAAAACACTCTTCACTTAATCTGAACCAAATACATGTGAAGTCCTGAAGCCCCTGAGTGATTCCCATTTTCATATCCCTGAGAATGACAGAGGCGTCCACTGTGTGTCGTGTATTCTATGTGGCCAGCAGAGGGAGCAAGGGGCTCTTTGTAAAAGTAAACATTTCTTCTGCCTCAGGTTGGCAGAATGGAGATAAAGTGCTAATCTTTGGGGTAGGTTGGCATCACACAGACTAGCTTCATGTAGAACAAGCTCCTGTCCCATTTCTAACTGTGGAATAAAGAGGAAAATGGTGTTTTCTCTCTTCTCCCAATTTTTTGGGCCAATGACTCTTCTCCATAGAAATTATTGAAAAATTCAATTCACCATGAACTGTTCATTGCTTCCATGGCAAATTCATCAGTTTAGAGATAATTTATTCCCACACTCACACATTCCTTCCTTCATTCACACAGATAGACATTTAACAAAAACATAAGATCCTATGTGGTTGAAGATGTGAATCATGTTTATGGGAGTAAAAAGGAAGATTAAGAAAAATAATAACAGTACAGACAATAATAACAGTACAGGTTTTGATATACATCTTAGATGCCAGTTTAAAGCCAGCTCCAAAATGATGCTAACAAGCCATTTAATTATCTGACTTCTCATTAGGGATAATTCATAAGCAAGCCGATATTGTGCATGTCTGTTAATCACCTCCTGGATGTGGGTCTCTCGGGAGGCCCACAAATGAGATTGTTACTTTTTTAAAACAGCTTTCACTCTTTTAGGCTTGCATTTGCATCACAATTCATGCTTCTCACAGTGGGTTGACACGTTATCACATCTAATCCTTACAGTGGACCTGCGGCCAGTTTATTTATGTGCATTACCAAACGTCAACATAGTGTAGGCTGAGGTAGGTACACGTACAGTTTGTAGCCGAATAAACCAAGACTGGAGTCTAGGGTCCTCATTTCCAACCCTATTTCATATTCATGGTGGAGCTATCTATACCAAATGGTCAGTAAATCCTTTCTGAATAAATGTCTAATACTACTTTGCCTCATTGCTTTTATTGATAGTCTCTGATCCTTAATGATTAGCAATTAAACATCTAGAGAAAGAAAAAACCATAGAGACTCTACCTTTAAAATTAACTGGGGTGATGAAAAAGTTGTGGAACAAGATAATGATGATACTTATACCACATTGCTGTATTTAGTGACAATGAATTTTATGCTTTAAAATGATTGCAATGGTAAAATCTATGCTGTATATATTTTACTACATTTTTTTAATGGTCTGAATAAGGCAATGGTTCTCAACCTTCCTAATGCCTCTAAATGCCACGACCCTTTAATAGAGTTCCTCATGTTGTGGTGACCCCCAACCATAAAATTATTTTTGTTACTTCCTTACTATAATTTTGCTCCTGTTATGAATCATAATGTAAATATCTGATATGCAGGATGTATTTTCATTGTTACAAAGGGCTCGCGACCCACAGGTTGAGAACCACTGGAATAGGGATCATTTGCATTCTGGCCACAAAAGAGACTGAAGAAAAGGAAAGCTCTGGGTAACCTGGAAGTTTCTGGAAAGATGATTCCTTCTTTGAAGAAGAGGTAGTGTAGGTGATTACTGACACTTCCTCCTGTTAAGATATATTTGGACAAAACTGTCTTAATATGTAGGGAAATGTAACCTAACACTAAATCTAAACAGAATGCAGCCATTCTTGAGAAATATATTCTCATAACAAGTGACCAAGTCTTGGCTAATCATGGCAGCTGAGCTTTTAAGCAATCATAGTTTGTAAACTGCTCAGATATGTCCAAATTAGGCAAGTTCTAGGCTGTAACCAATCAAGCCAGTTCTATATGTCATGTCCTTCTTCATTCTGTAAATACTACAGGTTGGGTGAAGTTCTCTGAACCTCTCCTGATTCATTATTTGCTGAAATAAGCTCTCAGAAACTTAATAAGATTTAATTAAATGTAATAAGTCTAAAGTTTTTCTTTAATACTTCCAGAGCTTTAATTCTGGATTTCTAGTGTTCCAATTCATGAGAATGTTGGCTTGGGATTGCAAGAAAGTTTCTTTTTAAATTTTACTCAACCAATTTTTATTAAAAAATTTATTAAAGGAGGGACTTGTAATGTATTTGTATATAATAAATATATTAGGAAAAAGAACAATAAAGACAGAACTCCTGAAAAGTGAGGCATCAATTCAGTAAAGACTTCAAGGAGTCATTTCTAAACTGGCTCCTAACTCTAGTGATGGAAGAGTGGCCAGCCATATTTGGCCCGAAACTCTCCTGAGAATTGTACCAAAGGTCACCTCATGTGTGTTCACAGAATCTTCATACAGATGCTCAAATTCATTTTGAAAATTTCCCTACCATTAGTTAGAGAGCAGAGTTTCTTTCTTTTTTTTCTTCTTTTTTTTTTTTTTTTCACTGCATTTTAATCGTGAATGTTCTTCTGCTTTCTTCTTAACATACAATACAAGCTACCCAGTTCCCAACCCTCTGGTTAAACTAATGAAAAAAATATATATTCATGCCACACAATAAAAGAATTAGATATTTCTGTTTATTTATCTTCTCTCGTGATTGGTGAGATTTTCCACTTTTTTTTTTTTTTTTTTTCCCAAGGTAAAAGCCTTGAAACAACTTCCCTGTAAGGTGTTTGGAGAATTTATTTATTTAGCTGTGTAGCCATTCATGCACTGTTCCTGGCATGAGGTCTATTCATGAACACAGAAAATATTCATTTCTGAAGTTCACCCTGGGTTAGGGTCAGGATGGGACTGGCTTCCATCTCCTGTATGCACATGGAAGGACTGTGAGAAGTGAGTCAGAATCAATTAGACAGGGACTGATTTAATAGTATGTCTCTTTCAATCTGCTTAACTCACTGATTTGACTCTACTACTTTTTACACACAAAAATTGACATTTTCCATATAGCATGTTTTGAAAACAATGATCTAAATTTAATATTAATACTAAATTTAAAAATCGCTGAGGTCCCCAGTGAGGGACAACATCTTGTCAGTCTATTAGAAAAGAGCCAGGTGCAGTCTATTTGAAGAACCAAGATACTGGAATCATCCTTGGCTTCTCAACATTTTGTGTCAGCACATTTTAATTTTCCTGATGCGGGGGAGTCGAGGTAGTCAGCAATAGACAGAGTCCACCAATGGACTTTGTCTTGCTTGTCTTTTTTCCCACAGCACTTCTGGAAGGTTTCCTGTCACTCATAGCTTGGTTGAAAGTAAACATTGGCCTCTCCATGTGCAATGGACCCCTGAAGAGTCGAGTACTTTATTAGGCACGTATTATCCTCCTTCGGTAGAATATTTATTTACACCCTTTCCATTGATCACATGAGAGAAGAGAATGGGGGTGAGTGGAAGCTAATAAATTCTGGAAAAATTAGAGGTAAACTACCCACCCCAGCAAGAAGAGTAGGAGGATATGAACTGAGTAGATTACAGGCACATACTTTATAATCTGAGGCTAGAATTTCTTTTCTTAATATAAACAGCAGCAAGGCAGTATTACACACTGACCAGCATCCAGCATTTATTCTATTGGGTGGTGTCTTTGATACAGGGTTGATTAATATTTGGGGTGTCACTCCAGCTACTGTGACTTCTGTTGAATGTTGCCTATCATCTCATCACCTTCAACAGCCACAGGAAAACTTTTCTGAAAGCATCGCACATCCTGGAGTCAAATCCTGTTCCTGACGGTAGTGAGTTGTTTCCCTCTCTGTGGTCTAGCTTGCTAACCTGAAATATGAAAGATAGACAGAATTAGATACCTTTTAAAGTTTAATCCAGGCCCAGAGCAGGGTTTCTGTTGTGTGTTCACTGCTGCTAGTTATGGTGGATCTCTCACAGTGGGCGGCTGCTGTGTCCCCCCCGGAGGTGCCTCTCCTGTGTGGAAGTGTTCCTCCACTCATCGAATAGGTCTCCTCAGAGTCGGGCACAGGGTTTGGCTCGAGAGTCAAAACAGAGGGCAAAAAGCATCCACGGACTCTGTTTGAAGTGAGTTTAAAAGCTACTGGGAAGACTGAAATTTTGAAAGAGACCATAGGCTTTGGGGCCAAACAGATCTGGCTTTGACTTTCAGGAATGTCTCTTCCTGTCACTTAGACCTCAGCATACCACACCAGGGTTATATAGGGACACTCAGTGTGTCTGCGAGAATAAGGCTCTGTACATGTAGCTGTAATAAGACACTTGCTCATTTCCATCTTGCAAAGAAACTCTTCTAGCTAGGAATTTTCATTACATTGCTTCCTCGTGGGAAGAATTCCCCATTAGCTTTGGTAAGTTGGTAATTGCATTATGTCCCTAAGCGAGAAGTAAGCGAAATGTATTCCTGAATTATTAGTTTATTAACGTTTGAGCTCTAGTTAATTTGAGCACCATTTTAGACTAGTATTTAATTTTAGGGCAAGGGAAAGAACAGGATAAAGGGGGAGGCCTGTGTTGTAATAGGTGGTAAAAGCAGGTAGAACGGAGATGGGATTGAATCTCTGGTAGACAAATACTCCTCTTAATTATATATTAACCAGATGTATTTATTATAATATGAGATGAAATAACTTGCCTACTTATACTCTTTCCTTCTGGTATTTAATAACTGAAATGTTCATTGCTTCTGTGGTAAACTGTGTCACAAATTTCTGTGTCTGAGAATTTCAAGGACTCTTGTGATTGAATCAGTTGGAAAAATCAGAAATGGGGACCTCTCTATGACAGCTCATCCCTCAGCATCCATCTCTCCTCATGACGTCAGATGGGCTAGGGCAGAGGGCTGGTGGGCAAGCAGAGGAGAAGGAAGGAAGTGTTTCATGTGCCAAAGTATTAATGCCTAGAAAGTTACAGGTGAAAGAGAAAGGGAGTGAGAGAGAGAGAGATCTCATAGAAAAAAACAAAGACAACGATAATATGGAGCCTGGATCCTAAACAAGGATTTAGTTTTTCTTTCCTCAACTGCTTAGAAAAAGCCTAGATAAATAGAACCTGAGAATAGATAAATATGCGTTAGGATGAAATACTTTGGAGGCAAATAATTGTGGATTTCAGAATGGCTGATGGGTAACTCTCATGATCCCTTCCCCCACACACGCACTCACACGCGCAAACACACACTTCCCTGCTCCCCCTTTTCACCCGAGGGTCCTCCTACTCACTCTTCTGTCTCTTCTAACCAGTGCTCCAGACACATAAGCACTTAGCACAGACCCTCTGCTATCTTCTTCTCTGGGTCATCACTGGCTCCATGTGCACAATAGCACACAGAATCCTGGGGACCCGGGGGTCTAGAGAAGTCTGCATGCTGACCAGTATCGGTTGTTTTTGTTTCCTTTGGAACAGATAAGAGAAAATGTTTTGCCCTGCATGGAAAGGTTCTTCACAGTCTTCTTCAAAGAACTGAAGAATAGAGCACTGCCAAGGTAGGCACGAGCAATCTGAAAAGCCAGATGTTCCCCTCCCAGAGTGTCCAGAGAGACAGAACCACTTGCTCAAGGCCTCATGGGAAGAGGGTAGGGATGGAATCAGTCCCTTTGACTTCAAACTCTCTCTCTCAGTTTTCCATTACCCCATTCTCAACGCTACCAGAAAGCCCAAGCCCCTGATGAAGAACAACTTCTTCAACTCTCAAATATATGTACATCCTCAGTGTTAAAGGTGAGCAGGTGCCCTTCATTCTCATGCAAAGAGCCTGTAACTGATCACCAGCATACAGTACTGTGTAGTGGTGACAACACAATTGCAATAATCTGTCTATAATTGTTTGCTAAGTCTTCAAAATGATCTTGTCATAAACTAGTCAGCCAGAGGGAGATGTGGCACCTGCTGCTAGGATACACAGAGGCTCTGTGATGAGCTTAGGGGCTCAGCTGGGAGGTGGACCATCCCTAATTGACCCTGTTTATGTTTTGCAGTGCAGGTTTTGTAAGTCAGTGCAATCTGCAGGCAGAGCTAAAGGAAAAGAAATCACATCTAGTACACCATTAAACACCAAAGGAATGTCATAAAAGTGGCTTGTGGTCAAAATATAATGGAAAACAGAGACAATGAAGAGATTTAGCTTGGCTTCCCAGGAAACTCTGAATTTGGATTGTCGGGGTTGTATTTGTTTCTCTGCCACTATTTTAGATAGATTTCCTAAGAATCCAACTCTGATACAAAGATATGACTGCACAGAATACTTTTGAAGCAAAATCTTCAGAGCACTGAAGGACTAGGATAAGGCTGAAGAAGTAGCTGAATTCATATGGTGTAGATACCAAAAAAGGGTTCCATGGGTTGCTCTGGAGTTAAGGATGACCTACAAGAACTGTCCTATGAAGTAAGTATGTCTAATTCTCTTTCCCTATACTGACCAGTCATTTGATGAGGGCTGTTCCTGGAGAGGTGAATATTTTGAACTACATGATTTGTGTTCAACTGAATTCCCAAGAAGTTCTCAGCCAACAGATGTCAGTAGCCAACACTTTCAGCAGCAAGAAGAGTGAAGGAGGCATCTGGTTGGAGCACACAATATCCTTTATGGTCTACCAATGTGCCACTCAGGTCCAATTGTTTCATATTTATTTTGTAAGAAACCATTAAAATTCTGCTGTTCTCTTTTTCTAGGGAAACTTAGAAAGTTTCCTGCGACGAACTACTGCCACATTTTTTGCAGCCAAACGTGAAGCTACAACTGAAACTTGCCATGTCTTTCTTCAACCACTGTTCTCAATTCTCAACACCCTCAGCACTTCTGTTGCTGTCAGGAGCTGACCTGGTGGGGTCAATAGTACTCTCATCAGAGTAAGCTGAGAGTAATCTGAGTCCTAGGTAATCCTGCTTTTCTTGGGCCATGGCCAATGTTCTTGCATGTTTATGTGAAAATTAGCCAGAGACCCTCCAACATATGAGCTAGATACTAAACATATTCTTCCCTGTCCCTGTGTGCAACAGCTGTGCTATCTCAGGCAGCTGATAATAACCATTTACTCTTCCCTTTTCTACTAGTCTCTTTGAAACATCCCTGGGGCAACCAGTTATAGTGACTGTTTGAGATCAATTGGCCAAGTCATTCTTTCTACTTTGATTGTTTGGTGTACCTTCTGTCATAGATGCCTTCTGGTTGGCATTAATAAGCGATATTGATGTCTTCCCATGTCATGCCTGCTCTCATAGGTACACGACATTCCTCTTAGCTGAATTCATTTTTCCTTTATTTGCAAAGTCCCTAACAAGTAGCCGAATGATATGCCCTTGTCCATGAGTCTGTAAATGTTTTTCCCCCAGGCCAGTTTTTTATTCACACAAAGAAAATAATGAAGTGCAATTGCAAAAGCATTGCCCACTGGAAGTATTTTATCTTGGCCTGATGACTTTTTGCATCTTTGTCCACTGTGGCTATAGTGGGCCAATAGTCAGTTTTTGGCTTTTACCCACATAAAATGAGAAACCTCTTCTGAATGAATACAGTTTTGGCTTTCTTCCTCTTCTGGCTATAAGTGATAATAGGAGTGGACTAAAGAGATGAACTCATTCACAGGGGTAGATATGGGATCTAAACCACCTTCTTATATAACTTGTTTCATCTCCTAGATATAACATTTCTATGTCATGAAGATAGAATGACTTGGCCTGCCTAACTGAACCCAACTCATGATAATAATTATGGACATTTCCCCATAGTCTTGTGGTATAGTTGGGTTATAGCCTTCATGTGAAAGCTATAGTTTAGCTTCATAGTAGGGCTGAGTACATTGGATACTTTTTCTTCCATTCCTGGGATACTTTGCTAAGGAACCAAGGAAGGGGAAGGGAGGGGGGAGGTTTGGGTGGAGGGAGGGTAATGGGTCGGGCCACATCTATGGTGCATATTTTTATCTATAATTAAAAAAAAAAAAAAAGGATACAAATACAGCTAGATAGAAGGATAAGTTCTAGGGTTCTATCTCACTATAGGACAACTCTAGTTAACAATTATATACTTTTAAATGGCTAGAGGGAAGATACCGGATGTTTCCAACACAGAGAAATAATAAATGTTTGAGATGATGGATATGCTAATTACACTTATCTGATGACTATACATTATACATATTAAAAAATCACTATGTATCCCATGAATATGTATAATTACTATTTGTCAATTAAAAAGTTAAAAATAAAAAAAAAATAAAAAAAAAATAATTATGGACATACAGTTACTTCAAGCCCTGTTTGTCAGAAATTCTATAGCTATCAGGGCCCATAAACACAAAGAAGCTACTTTTCAAATGTATAATTTTCTACTACAGATAATATGGCCTTGATCCAGAACCTCAACATTCTGTATCTCACCAAAATTTTTATCACCTAATACCTAATGTGAAAATATTAAGAGACAAGGAATTGGGGAAAGTGATTAAGTCATGGGGACCCTGCCCTCCCAATTGGATTCAGTCTCTTTGCAGAGTTTGAGGGGAGATGCTTCGTTCCCCCTATCATGTAAAGACACCGAGAAGGTGCCATCTATGAAGAAGCGGTCCTCATTAGACACTGATTCAGCTAGCCTAGAGCCTGCACTTCCCAGCCTCCAGAACAATGAGAAGGAAATTACTGTTGTTTATAAATTTCTCAGTCTACAGTATTTGGCTATAGCAGCCTGAAAAGTATAATATATCGTTTCTGACCATAGATATTTTTATACAATAGGACTTTCTGAATTTATAGACCAAATGGAAGACTGTTTATACAATGGCCTTAACCTATTGCTAAGCCTTTTAAAATTATGGATTCCAGTCAAATCTGGTACGCTTTTGTATTACCTGGAAAACAGATCAGAATGGTATTTTCAAGTATGAAATATGTCATCTTCTCACCTATCAGCACTATCAGCCTTTTCCACAGCTTTCTGGAGGTCAGACCATTACACTCTGACAAAGATGTTCATCAGTGGGCTAAATTATATTCCCCAACTTATTTTGCTGAAGCCTTAACCCCCAATGTGACTATAACTGAAGATGGAGCCTTTACTAAAATAATGAAGTTTATAATGGTAGGGCTGTAATCTGATAAGATTGGTGTCCTTATAAGGAGAGGAAGAGAAAAAGGAATTCTTTCTCTCTCACCCTGCATGTACCAACAGAGGAAAAAACGTGTTGGGGACATAGGAAGAAGGTGGCTGTTTGTTAACAAGGCAGAGAGACCTCACTAGAAAACAACTCTTCTGGCTCCTTAATCTTGGATCTTCCAATATCTCAACCCAAGAACTTAAAACAATACATTTTTATTGCTTAAGGACCCAGCCTATTGTATTCTTGTGGCAACTTGATCAGATGATACACTCATTATGATAATTATGTTCATCTTGCTTTTGAGGAAGGTTCTGCCAACTAGCCTCTATTTTTTCGTGTTTTCTGTTATCCTTATTGCCATCCTGAAGTCCAACTGTGACAGTTTCACTGTCAGCTCTGCCTACACAAAGGACAATCACCCTTGAGCTTTTCAATCATGCCAGTGATCCTCTCCCCAGCATGTTTCTTATCACTTTGGTAAATAAAAGTGCTCCTGGGAACTTCCTGTTGGACTACTCAGCTGGTGTATATTCCAGAACTACATACATATTCATCATAACATGCTATTTCTCTGTATCTTTTGATTTCATACCCACTAGGTATAGAATTTCTACATTACTTCCTAAATGCTTCTGGTGGTCATCACGATGACTAACATTTTCATGAATGCTTACTACACAGCAGTGAGCACTTTATGTGAATTAAATTATCTAATCCTTTTAATAACCTTATAAAGTGGTTAATGTATAGTTAACTAAGTGAGACAGAGAAACAGGGCCAGGCTATAGTACAAGCTGCATTGAATACTTTCAGAAATGAGATATTCCTTTCTCTTGCTGTTGAGAGTATTGGTGACTGACAGCTCACAGCTGAGTTCTTCTCCAAGCATCATCCTCAATAGAGAAGTCACCTATCCCAAAGCCACATTCCTTCCTGTGATATGGTTGGCACCATCTTTTGGTATCTTACCAGGTATCAAATTCCACATCACAGGAGGGTGCTCATACATCAGTAAATTCCCTACTGTTCCCCTCTATGCTTTGCCTCCATTGATTCAGTACCATCAGAACCCAGTTTCATACATATTCTGTATGGGATATTCATACATATCCATACGTATTCTCCTGGGCTCTTGTTCTGTATGTTGGCTCTATTCTGTGGCTTCTTCAGGATATAGTCACTTTTCTCCCTCACAAAACTAACCACTTTTCCTGGCCATATTATATAGATTTGACCATATAATTTTTGGTCTGATGATAAGGAAGAGAGGTAGAGGGAGTAGCCTCTAAAGTTTCTTCCAGCAGGAGGACAGCCCACTCTGCAAGTCAAGAGAGTTCAAAGGGGTCTAGATTTCAAGATTTTTGACTGCATAGGCCCAGATGTCTCGATGACAAGTCTCAAGGTTCCACTCCTTCCCAACAGAGTTTCTTACCTTTTCACAAAAGATTAGCTAAGGCTGACAACTCATCTTTTCTGGAGTTATATGTGTACTACTCGTAAAATTTAAGTTCTGATTCTCAAGTTAAACTTTCCTGCCTCAGACTCTGGTAGGAAGATTTTCCTTATTGGCTGCCAATGGGACCTTTGATTTTTCAAACTTTATTTTCAATTGGTGATTAATCACTCTTAGTCTCTCATTGCCTTTTTCCAATATGTCACTGGCACTGAGCAAAATCCTTCCCATTACCTTCTCATTAAAGTTGGCATTTACCAGATCCTCTCATGTTGCCCCTTCTAGCAATTCCTTCCACAAGTTTTCCTCCAAGGTCATTACTTTGGAAGTGTAATAGTGGTACAACTATAGCATGACAGGATTTATCACTGCTTCACCTAACACTTTATACTGTCACCAGTATGGATAATCTTGCTTTAAAGCCCATATTAGAGTGTTCTTTAGTGGACCACTCCTGGTAGTGACTGTCTTAGATTTATTTACCAAAAATAGGCTTTAGGAAGAAGATTTAATAGCAAGAAATTACCTGGATAGTACCCCTAGGAACAATACTGTGAGGGCAGTAGGATTGGGCAGGAAGAGGAATGGTGTTATGATGCATTTGCAACAAAAGTCTTTGTCAATCTCCCTAAAAGCTCTGGAGCTGGGATGAATCTTCACCCTTGCATCTGAGAGGGTGTGGGAGCCAGACTTAAAAGCCCCACGTTAACAAGCTATTAGGCTACCTCGCAGGAAGGGATGTGGCTTTGGGATAGGTGAATTCTCTACTAAGGGTAATGCTTGGAGAAGAACTCAGCTGTGAGCTGTCAGTCACCAATACTCTCAACAGCTAGAGAAAGGAACATCTCATTTCTGAAAGTATTCACTGCAGCTTGTACTACAGCCTGGCCCTGTTTCTCTGTCTCACTTAGTTAACTATACATTAAAAAAGATAATGGGATCTACTTTATAAGGTTATTAAAAGGATTAGAATAATTTAATTCATATAAAGTGCTCACTGGTGTGTAGTAAGCAATCATGAAAATGTTAGATTGTACTAAAAACATACTAGCATTTTAATAATAATACTAACTATGATGTGCCTAAGTTAAAACTGTGCAGATTTAAAGAGGGAAGTGGAATTGTGGTACTGCATTAAGTAATCCTCCTTAAGTTATCTTAAACAATTCAACTTGCTACCCCAAAGAATCCCTAAATGTGTAGAAATATCATTAGTGAGGACCAAATCTAGAAGTTTTCTTTAAGAAACTTCTTGGTATCATCTTGCTGCATTAGCTAACAGACTTTAACAGAAAAGAGCAGTCTCCCTAGCCCTTATTTAGAGTTTTCCTTTCTGAGGATTCAGTAGTCACTTGCTGTCTGAAAACATTAAATGGAAAATTACAGGAATAAATAATTCACAAGTTTTAAATTGCACACTATTCTGAGTAGTCAAATGAAAGAAATCCTATGTTTCCCTGCTCTGTCCTGCTTGGAATGTGGATCTAGCATATCCATCCTGTATATGCCACTTACCCAGGCCTGTGTAGGAAAAATCATAGTGTCCATAGGTTTGGTACTATCCTCAGTTTCAGACATCCCCTTGGGGTTTATAGAGGACTCCTGTCGTATAGACTTGTTGATCTCATAGCCTAAGACTATCTTTTTATAGGCAATTCCAAAGCTTTAATCTGTAAACAGGATGTTCATTCTGAATTCTAGAAAAGAAAAAGTTGAAAGAAAGGGAGAGCTGCTTCAAATAAGAGCTGAGAGTGGGGAATCATGGGTAGCTGGGATGAACATAAGGAAGCCGTGGGAGAAATGCTTATTGACTTTTTATAGTAAATGGAAGCAAAACATAGAGATGTCCTGAGTCAGATAAGCCTGTTTGTGAATCCTGAGTCATCCTCTCAGGATGAGGTGCAGGAGTTACCTCAATTGGTACAAGTTTACAAAGCGGCAGTTGCTTGTGGGTTGTTAAAAGGGTGTGATAATCCTGTCTAACTTATAGTTTTGCTGTGAGAACTAAATAAGGCAAAGAATTTTAAGTGCTCAGCACAATGCCTGGTACACAGTAAACATAAATACTTATTGGTTGTTAGAATTGTTAAAGAGCAAGACTTGGGCAATCAGGAGCAGCGAGTGTAAGTAATGGGGCATATAACTGAGAGCTACCGAACCCAGGTCTGTCCTCAAAAAACTTACTCATATACCTTATATGATGCTTAAGACAGTCTTCAGATGCACTTCGATAAAAGTGCACAGTATTGCTCCATATCTGGAACAAACTAGTACACTTTTCAGATGTGGGAAGATACGTCAGTGGTTTGTCTCCTAACAAATCTTTTCTAGTGCCTAGGTTTCTTCTCTCGTTTGAGTTTGACTCCTTCAGGAAAGTGTCAAAGCCCTTTGCTTTTAACGATAGGCAATAGAAAGGGCACTGCATGTCTGCAGGATCTGGAAAAGATTTGTTGACATTGAGCTAAAATTGGATAATCCATTCATTATTTATAGACATGTTCACATAATGGAAGGTGTTTCTTTTTCTTTTCTTTTTTTTTCCTAGCCACACAATAAAATGTTTAATTAATGGCATGAGCAAGTCTTAAGCAAAGATTTAGTTGTTTTATGGGTTTAGCAAATTCACTTAGCTGCTTCCTCCCAAATGCTGACAAGCTTGTTTGTTTATATCCATTGGCCAGCCAAGTATTAGGATTATTCTTTAAGTAGCTCAAAAATCTCTTAGATAGGGGATGGATGTCTGGATGTAATGAGTATACCTCACCCACTACGCATAGGCCCTCTATGTCCTTTAAAGAGGTGTTAGATAAACCAGCCCAGTTTGCTGGAAAATCTGTCTCTATCTATATCTGTCTATCTGCATATCTATCTATGATGCAATTTTTCTATTAGGTAGAAACTATTGACTATTTGCTATTAAAAAACATCCAGTGTTTTCTTTTTACTTTTTTATTTCAGAATATTCGTGGGTACACATGTTTTGTTTACATACTCTGGGGGTTTTTTGTTTTGTTTTATTTTGTTTTGTTTTTTGCACAAATTGAGTCAAGGTTATAAGCGTACTCCCCACCCCTACAGTGTACATTATACCCAACAGTATGCATTATACCCAACAAGTGCCCAACAAGTATGAATTTATGTTACCCATCTCCTCCTGCCTCCTCCACTGAGCTGGATTTTCTTTAAGATTTACTTTCCTGTGTGCACTTAAATGTTCATCAATGAGTCCAACCTGGTATTGAGTATATGCGCTTGTCTCTCCATTCCTGAGATGTTTCACTTAGAAGAGTGGCCTCCATATCCATCCAGGTTGTCACAAAAGATGCTAGATTGCTATTTTTCTTTATGGCTGAGTCATACTCCACCATGTGCATATCCCACATTTTATTAATCCATTAATGTATTGGTGGGAACTTGGGTTGTTTTTACATCTTTGCAACTGTGAATTGTGCTGCTATAAACTTTCACGTGCAGGTGTTCTTTTTATAAAATGAACCTTTTTTCTTGGGGCATATACCCAGAAATAGGATTGCTGGATGAAATGGTAGCTCTACTTTTAATTCTTTGAGGTTTCTCTATACAGTTTTCCATAAAGGGTGTACTAGTTTGCAGTCCCACCAACTGTGTGTAAGAGTCCTTTCTCTCTACATCCATCTCAACATCTGTTGGTTAGGGACTTCTTAATATGAGCCATTCTCATTGGAGGTAGGAGATATCTCATTGTGGTTTTGATTTGCATTTCCCTAGTGATTAGAGACACTGAGGAATTTTTCATGAGTTTGTTGGCTGTTAGTATATCTTCATTTGAAAAGCTTCTGTTCCTAGACTTTGGGCCCACTTTCTAAGAGGTTGTTTTGTTATTTCTTGCTGATTTGCCTGAGTTCTTTGCAGATTACAGTTATCAGTCCTTTATCAGATCTACAGATGGATATGGAGGCCACTATTCCTTTCTGTGGGTAGTCTAGTCATCCCTTTGTTGTGTCCTTTGGTATGCAGAAGCTTTTTAAATTGATCAGGTCCCATTTATTTATTTTCATTGTGTTATGATTACTTTGGGGTCCTCTTTGTGAATTCTTTGTGTAGGCCAATATCGATAAGAGTTTTTCTAACATTTTCTTCTAGGCTTCTTACAGTTTCCTGCCTTTCATTTAAATCTTTTTTTATCCATCATGAGTTAATTTTTATGAGTGGTGACAGTGCAGATCCTCTTTCAGTATTTTACATATGGCTATGCAGCTTTCCCAGCATTTATTCCCAGCATGTCAAACTCATTTATTGAACAGGGATTATTTTCCCCACTGTGAATATCTTATCTTTTTTTTTTTCGTCAAAAACCACATGAGAATATGAGGTGATTTCATCTCTGGGTTCCCTGTTCTGATCCATAGGTCTGTATCACTGTGTTTGTGCCACTCTGTTCTGAAAAATTTCTTCAGTTTTGTATGAAAGAAAGACTTGCTGTTAAATATCTCTGTCAACATAATGAATGTTTATATTGACCATATGACTCCTATCATCTCCAAAAATAGGGACCCACACATAAGTATGTGAGTACCCTACAGTCAGTTGGTTATCAGAATGAGATTCCCAAAATTATGTATTTCTTTTTTCATATTATTATGAGGGCACACTTGATTAGGTTACATTGTTTGTGTTCCTAAGGTAGAGTTCAAGTTGTAGTTCAGCCCTTCACCCAGGAGGTGTTATGTACACCTTTACATTATGCCCATTAGCAGAGCTTTTCCCATGCTCCTCCCTTTTCCTTTTTACCCTTTCCCTCCTCCCCACTTGAACATAATTGTGTTTTTCTCTCATATGGGCATGTAGTCGACTATCTGTTGGCTTCTTAGGATACTAAGAATATCATAGGATACTTGCTTTCCCATTCTTGTGATACTTTTCTAGAAGAATGTTCTTCAGCTCCTTCTAGGTAAATGTAAAAGTGTTCATCATTTTATGGTTGAATAGTACTTCATGGTATAAATATACCACAGTTTCTTAATTCAGTCCTCGGTTGATGGACACTTGGGTTGATTCTAAACCTCAGGGACTATGAATTAAACTACAATAAATGTTCTAATGCAAATATCCTTATGGTAAAATGATTCTTTTCTTCAAGATAGATGCCTAGTAATGGGATTATGGGACCAAATGTAAGGTATATGTTTTGCTCTTTGATGATTCTTCATACTTCATTCCAAAAGGGCTGTCTTAGTTTGCAATCCCACCAGCAGTGTAAATGTATTCTCTTCTGTCTACGTCCATGCCACCATCTGCTGCTTTAGGATTTTGTGATGTGGGCTATTCTTACTGGGGTTAGGTGATATCTCAGGGTGGTTTAAATTTGCCTTTCTCTGATGATTAGGGATAATGAGCATTTTTTCATGTATTTGTTGATGATTTGCCTGTCTTCTCTACAGAAGTCTCTGTTTAAATCTCTTTCTGATTTGTAAATGGAATTGTTCACTCTTTTCTTATTGATTAGTTTGAGTTCTCTGTAGATTCTAGGTATCAACCCTTTTTCAGAATCATACCATGCAAATGTCTTTGCTCATTCTGAGGTTGTCTGTTTGCTTTAGTTATTGTACCCATAACTGTGCCAAAGCTTTTTAGCTTGATTATATCCCATGTATTGATTCTAAAAATTATGTATTACATCAGAAAATGGTACACCATTGAGGAGAATGGGTCCTGGAGAGGATCATTTCTTTATAGGTAAGGACTCAAATAAGGATGAAAGTCCTTGCCCTCACTAATTTTTGGCTCTTTCTTACTGAATTTAGGTTGGAGTGTTCTCCTTCTTGTTTACTAGAAAACAGTTCTCTGAAAACTGTACCATCCCAGCTCAGTGTTTCAACAGCCAAATGAATTTTACCATGTAAGTGGTACACTTGGCATAGGTGATAGCCAGGGAAGAAAATGTTTTTAAACATTTTTCTCCTCCATACAACACATCTTCAGTAATAATTGTGAAATGAAAAAATTAGCAAGAAATAATATGTGTAATAGTTGGAGGTGGGGGCAATGCAAACTGAATTTTATGTTTATTCAAATTGATATATGTATAAAATTATGCTAGTTAAAACATTTAAAAATAGCTCAATATGAAAAAGAAAAAAGCTATAATTAATAACTTTCAGTCTATTATTTATGATTGTGGAAAAGGGGGAAAACATGTACCCCATAGTTGTCAGTCACAGTAACATGGAATTTTCTGTTTTTACAAGTTACCTTCTGCAGATTAGTAAATTAATTTATCAACATTGATCTTTATCTCATATTTTTTCTGTATACAGTATAGCCATATTTCTCAATCTATTTCGATCTGTCTTTACTCATAATTGAAAAACACATTTTATTAATTATAATTTCAAAAGCTTCTTTCACATGGAGCAACAGCCATACAAAGAATTAGGCAATGTCTTAAACCCTGGGATAAATTTGCCAGATTCATAATAATTTCACAACAAACTCCAGAAATACCCGTAATTTCTGTCTTTTCTTATGAATGTTTTTCGTCAACTTTTAAGAATAACTTCTACTGGCAAAACTTAAACAAAATACTTAAGATGTTAAAATAGAATGGTGGGATTACATAACTAAAGTTCTGTCTCTTGGTCTTTACAATCACCCTGTTGTTGTTTTGAGTCTACGTTTTAAATGCAGGGATATGTGTCAGAGGGGTTAGGAGAGCCTGCCTGAAGCAAGGTGAAGTAATCCTGATGAGTTACAAATAGATAAATAATGTGTACAGGTTGCTGTGGTTACTTTCCATGTATAACACACTTGTTTATTAAATAATAAGTACTAAACATGTGCTAGTTTGGTCTTGTACATATAATTTTAAATGCAACCAAAACTGGAACTTGGACTAATAAGTTTTTTTTTTTTTTCCCCAAAGATAAGATTTTTTCCCCCCCCCCGAGAGGAGATGCAATTTTATGTATTTTATTTCAAATTAATATGAGGGTACAAATGTTTAGGTTACATGGTTTTCAATTTAAAGGTAAAGTTCCAAGTTGCGGTTGATCTTTCAGCCAGAGGGCGTGCTGAGCACCCTTACTTGTGCCCATTAGGTGAGCTACTGCCCATTGCACTCCCTTCTCCGCTCCTCTCTGCTACCCCTTGCTAGACTATCTTTGTGTTTTATCTTTCTTGTGAGCATGTAGTTGATTATATATTGGTTTCATATTAGTATTGAGTGCAATAGATAATTTTTTTTTCTCATTCTTGAGATACTTTATTAAGAAGAATGTATTTCAACTCCATCCAAGTAAATATCCCAAGGAGAAGTATTTTATCACCAATACTGTTTAGAATTATTGGCTCAGAATGACAATAAAAGGTAGACTTAACATCATTTGGTTTTATTATTGTTTTTACATTCTCCAAAGATAATGTTCCTCCCAGCCCAACCTGATTATTGCCTGCAGCAGGGTGGACCACCCTGACACTCAAACTTGGTCCCCAGGTACTGATCTCTTTCATCTGGGGCCTCATGTCTCACCACCTGAGAACAACTCTATATAAGCTTGATATTCTTGTATCACAAATCCACCAGGACTAGTATGATCTACTCTAAGCTATTCTCTACACCTGATAAATTTGTCAAACCAAATACCTGTGGAGGAGGACTGTGGGCAATTTTAATTTTATTAAGGGAGCGGAAAAAATATACCTGAAAGTAATAGATAATGATGAGACAACAATAAATCAGAAAGACTGAAGCAGCCAGCTAATTCTGTCAGGAAGAAGTAAATAACTATAGAGGCTTGATTCACACTGTTACTTTTAATGCAATGGGAGAAAGAAGAGAGTTAAAATAACTAAGTGACTCATGTGAATTTCACACCTCATGCTTTGTCACTTGGCATCATTTCTGCTTTGCGTCTATGGTCCTGCACTGACACTAGATCTGAACAACAGAAGAGCAGGGAGGATGTGCTAGTTTGGGGAGAAATTTATTGAATGAGGAATAAACAAATGAGCTCTTCCAAAAGAGAAAGTCAAATCAAATGTATAGGAAAGACTTCAAAGAAGAAGGGGAATACAAAAGCAATCACTGGGGAGAAAAGGAGGGATTGAGTCCTCAAACTATAATTTCAATACTTGTATCCATTCAGTTCACTCAACCAAACACATTAATCATTTATTATTGCCAAGCATTGTCTCACATGATGACAAATACAAGTGCAAACTAATCTTTATGATCTCTGCTCTGAACCATTGGTGAATCTGGTCACCTTTTTACCATATTCTTTCCCTCCAGATGCTTGATTAGAGGTACATGAGTTTTCCCTGGGCTATTCCTCCCCAACTTTTCTCTCTACATGTCACTGGGATACAGTGGCTGTCATGGATGATCTGCCATTATGAAGCCTGTTTTTCTGCAGGATTAGGCAAGGATCAGACTATAAATGCTTTTTTATGCCATTCAGATGAGCCTGGACTACTTAGGTAAGGGAGAATCACTGAAGGGTTTTTAACCACAGTGATGCCCCAAACAGATTTATGTTGTCTTAGAAACTTAACACTAGTGCCGTGTGCATCAAATCCTGTGAATGTGATCTTATTTGGAAAAAGAGATTTTATAGGTGTTATTACATTTTAGGGCTCTTAAAAATTAATTTATCCCTTATTGTCTGGGTGGAGCCTAAATCCAATGAAAAGTGTCCATATAAGAGATGAAGTGTACAAACTTTCAGTCATAAGATAAATAAATTCTTGGAAACTATTCTGTAGCCAATTGCCTACAGTTAATAAGACTGTATTGTATACCTGAAATTTGCTATAAATTCATACATATAAATCATGAAATGATTATAAAATTATTATAGGGATTATTTTTAATCATTTTATAATGATTGAAATGATTATTTTATTCATATATATATCAAATTATACATTGTGCACCTTAAATACATACACTTGTATCTGTCAATTATATCTCAATAAAACTGGGGGGAAAGAGACAGAGAACAGACACGTACAATGTAAGTTCATGTGAAGAAACAGCAGAGATGTGGCTAAAAGTTGCGAGAGCTAGCAACCACATGAAACTATAGTGTATAAAGAACGTAGTCTCCCCAACAGCCACAGAGAGAGTGCAGCTCTACTGATACCTCCATTCCAGAGTTTTGACTTCCAGGCTGTGAGAAGATAAATTTCAGTTTCTTCGAGCCTCCTGTTTGTGTTAACTTGTTATGGCAGCCACAGGAAACGAACACAGCTGGTGTCGACATTAAGCCTGTGTTTGATAAAGAAGCATGACTTGGAATGTAATGAAAGAAACTATTACTAGGGAACATGTCTAGAAGAATACACCCCCAAATATTAACTTTTAGTGGTGAGTTTTATTTTCCTTTTTATCGTTTTTTTTTTCCTTTTTATATAAAAATATGCTCATATTATACTAAATAGAGAAAAAATAATCCATGTGAGGGCAAAAACACTTGGACTTAGGAAGCAAAAGGGAGTATAGATTGGAGGGCTGTTCTTTCCTTAGTTATTCATCTAAGAAATCTCTGAGTGTTCCTGAAGTGCCTGGTACTGTTCTAGGCATCGCAGAGCTGGCAGTATATATAACAAACAAAAAATAAATCTCTGCCTTATGAATCTTACATTTAAGTAGAGAAAAACCATAGAGATTTTTCTTTCTTTTCTTCTCTCTCTTTTTTTTATCATAGAGGTTATTGAGCTTTACAAGGATCAGTCTGGATGCTGAGTGTAAGCTGAAAGCAGAGAGAACATTAGAATGCTATCACCAACCTCTTTGTAAAATGATAGCAGCTTGTGCTGGGGTATGAAATGAGACGGTAGAGTTTCTTGTGGTTGACTTGAAGGGGGTCTAGGGAAATAAGGAAATAATAAAGTTCAGTTGATGTTTTCAAGACATATGATGACTGTGAGGTTCTAAGTCTGTGTACATGAGGGGCAAAGGGGATAGGGTTATAGATCTGAGGCCCAGCTCTTCACTGTACACATAGACGCTCAGAGAATAGGAGTGACAAGGGTAACTTTCCTCTGAGTAGTGGGGCTCCCTCTCAGTTCCTATTTATGAAGTGCTATGTTACTCAGAATAGAGTGCCTAGCAGATGCAACTGGGGCAGGAAGAAGGACCTTAGCAATAAATGCTTTCTCTGGATCTGGCCCTACCCCTGAACTCTACTTCTGAAGGTTATGCCCAAGACACATAACTTGCAAGAACTATTCCATTTGGATGACATTTTTTTTTTTTTCCACATGAGAATGTCTTGAAAATGTCAAGAAATAATTATACATGCTTGGTTCTAAGGTAGGAGACTGTCTCCAATTGTTCCCTAACAGAATGACCACTAGAGAATTCTGACTGTATTTTTTTATGGTTGATTATCAGGGTATACTTGGGAGACATTCTTAATTACTGGAAACTGTACAGCCAGATAACAGCATTGGTCACTAATCTTTTCTCAAAATCTTTTCTCTTTTCTCAAAAATAACAATGTAATGGGAAGCAGATTGGTTCCATACAACCTTTTTTTTTCTAGAGAGGGTTTTTTAATTATTACAACTACATTCCACAAAAATTTACCATTGACTACAATTTAGTCCATTTCTTACAAATAGTTCTAGAAATTAAAAAAAAAATCACATGTATAATGTTAAAAAGTTAGACATCTATTTTTCTTTAATTGTGAACTGAAAGTAGAACTTATCAAAGAACTAATGTCAATGCCTCAAACAGCAAGAACAGAAACTGGGGACTTGGATTGAGTTGCAGGTCATCTACGGAGCCAGCGTTACAAAAGTAGGTGAAGGAAATACAGGTATTACGATACTTGCAACATCTAGAAACCACTGCTTTACACAGAAGACCATTTGTTTATGCAAAACTCCCCACTCTAATTTGTGTTAAAATTATCTCAAATGCCACCAATTACTTAAAGTCCTTTGAAAATTCTAATTCTCTTGAATACACATGATGGAATAATCACTTGCATTCTCTAAAGTTGTCTCTTCTAGGACTCTAGATAGTACCAAATTGAAGGAGGACTCCCATTACCTATACATCTTTATTTAGGATTGCAAATTTTAATTCTCACAGAAAAGCAATTAAATTATTGTTTTTAAGAAAAAAAAAATCTGAATTTGGAGCTGGGCTTACTAAGTGAGAAATAGATGCAATGTCCTGGAAAGGAGGAAAATGAAAAATCAATAAAGAGATTCTGTCTCCAAAGGAAGGAAGAATGGCCTGCTCTATCTATGCAGTTAACTTTATTAGATGCCAACAGCCTGTGCTCTGTAGACGTTGGTCAAGGATTAGGGTTCCTATGGAATCAAAGTTCAGGTTGTAGGGATTAATTTTAAAGAGGAGGTTATATAAACAATAACCAGTATCTGGCTCTCCTATTGATTATGTAGTCAATCTGCAAAGTCCATGATTAATTTGATTGACACAATACATATGATTCTAGTCTCAATGAGACTTTTGGTAAGTGTGGGCAATTGTCTTAATGGAGGATTTTTGTAAAGAAAAGAAAGAAAGAGCATGATAACACCTTTATGTTTCTCAGATAATATTTCATGTACCTTTCCCCATGTATTTATACCTTCAACTACACTTTGTAATTTGATAGGCATTACAGTCTCATATTTGAGAACAGAGACTATGTTTATTTATTTTTATGTTAAACAGAAGTTTAATGTTTAAAATTTTAAGTTTAAATTTTAAGTTAAAAGTGCTATGTTTCATTTCACATAGTAGAAATTCAGGTTCTATCTGTAAAATTGAAAGATAAAAAAAGGAGGCAGGAAAAAATGAAAAACAAAGAGGCAGGAAAAAAATGCTCCCACAAAGACTATACCATGAGAACATCTCTTCCCAAATTTCTGAGGGCCACAGACAAATGCAATAGCAAAACTCTACTTGGGAACAACCATATTTGTCCTTCCAGTCTCAGTCAGAAATCTCTCTTTAATATACACCAGCTCTGTTTCTATTGCTTTTTACAATTGCTTGACCATCAAGCAATGATTAGCATAGGACTAACATCAGTCCCTCTATGACAGAGGCATGACCCAGTCTAACTCCTATGCGGGTGTTCCCAAGCTACGCCATTCTTCCTAACTACCCCGTCTAAAAGGGCCACACCTGGGAGGAAATGCAATCCAGAAATCTAGAGTTTAAAGAGAGCTACATTTCCCTAAGATTTTCTCCCCAAATGTTAGGAAATGTAATTGATTATTTTAACAAGCAGACTTTTTTCCCCTTCAAGTCATGACCTGGTTTATCAGATGAATTCAAAGCTTCTGGGTAAGGATCTTAAGGTCATATATATTTTCTTCTCACAAATTTTTGGCTTGCATGCCTTCAAACTGCAAGCTGGCAGACTTCATCCTTTAAAAGCTTAATACCCTGAAAACCCACTGGGCACCCAGAGTACCTCTCATCGTCTATTTGAGAGCTTATGACTGGAGGGAGCAGGAATCTAAGGCACTTGCCCTTCTTATCTCTTCCTCATGCCCTTGCCTCCTATTGCACCCACTCAAACCCTCACTGAGGCCGGAAAGACAGAGGAATTTTGCTAAGGGATATCTCTAGCACAGCCACTGTACAACTCTGGCAATTGGGCCTTCAGGGTCAGTGTGCATCAAAATGTGGTCCCAACACCAGACAAGCAGAATAGGAATCACCATCCCTAGGAATTTGTTAAAAATTAAAATCTGAGGTGTTGAAACACATTCTTCTTAGTAAAGTATCACGAGAATGGAAAAGCAAATATCCAATGTTCTCAATACTAATAAGAAGCCAGTGAACAATCTAGTACACACCCATATAAGAGAAAAACTCAATTCAATTCAAGTTGGGGGAGGGAGAACTGGGCAGAGAGGAGAGGGGAGTTGGGGAGGGGATTAGTGTGCTCCCACTTAACAGGCACGAGATAAGGGTATGTGGCACACCTTTGGGGTGCAGGACACATCTACAAGAGGAACTCTACCTAAAAAATGCAAATATTGTAACCTAGTTGTTTGTACCCTAAAATTAAATTGAAATAAATAATAATAATTCTTAATCAGAAACTTGGCAGGTGGGGTCCATAAGCTGTATTTTAACAAGCCCTCTATGTGATTCGGAAGCTCTCTACAATTTGAGAATTGCCATTCTGGGTAACTGAACCAACTTTATTTGGCTGTAAACCATACAGTAATTTATAACCTTAGGGAGAAATCACTAATCTCAATCTGGTTCCAGAAACTGTGGGATTTGGTGACTTCACTTCAAAGAAGCATTACTTTTCTTTGAAGGTGGTTGAGTAGCTGACTTTGTGCCCTTAGAAATGCATGATACTCTTCTCCGAAGTGACCCAAGGAAGCTGAAGGATATCAAAGGTTTGTAAATGTGAACTGATGAAACCAAGGGCTGTCAAAGGAGGGACTGGACATCACGAAGTCATGTCAGCCTTTCAGATTTGACAGCTCATACTCAGCTGATGTTTGCTTTAAGTCTCATTTTATCACATTCATTCTGCTTTCCAGCACACCTCCCACTAAGGGTATTGATTCAAAACAGAGTTTAATCAGTTCCTACAGTGTATAAGATACACACGAAAAATAAATATATCTAAAAATACAAAAGAACTATATCAACACTAGCCTAATTTTAAAACACTCCAACAAGAACTTATCTACCTTATGTAAATATATTTCAGAGAAACCTTTTGAATTCAAGCTACTTAAGAAGAATAAACATCTTCATCTGGCACCCATCCCTACTCCAAAAACTACATTGTATTGGCATCATTATTGTCCCATAATGCAGGATATTTCCTTGGGAAACTAGGCATCCACTTTAGTTTTCTTTTAATCCAAGAGGTAAGCTCATTAGAAGAATGCCATGTTTAAAGACAATTTCCAGACACTTGAAATACACTTAATGGTGTATATTTTATTTTATCAAGAAATCTAAGTTTTCTCACAACCAAATTAATGAAAAGTAGGATTTAATCATGTTAACATTTATAAGAAAGGAGGCAGGGCACATGGGCACATGGTTCGAGGTTTACTGAAACATTTCCTGGTAGGCTCCCATTTGAGAAGCCAGCACAGAATCTTATCTGCAAATGTTAAGCGAAACTGATACAAGATAATTTAGCTTAGCATCAAGGAATAGAGTTCTTGGGTTCTAATCATGAGAAAGTTAACATATATCTATACTGTATTTATAATGTGTATATATATGTGTGTGTGTGCATGTGTGTATGTATATATATATTTATATATGTGAGTGTATATCCGCACACACATATTTCTTTTTCTGAGTTTTGCTTTCTTTACTGATAAATTACACGTAGATCTTGAGTATAACTCATGTGTTATTAGGATGAACTAACAGCAAAACTTTTCTAGAGGAAGGTCAATGTAAAGAATTACTAGAATGGAAAGCAATAAAGTTATATTCTTAAATCACTGGCACTTAATATTTTTCCTTAAGACCCATTACAAGCCATTTTCCCCATACTTCTTTCTGATTTTTTTTTTTTTTTTTTTTTTTTGCAGTTTTTGACTGGGGCCAGGTTTGAACCCCCAACTCCAGTATATGGGGCTGCCCTTCTTTCTGATTTTTAAGGGGGGGAGACGCCATTGCCTATCGCTGAAAGGGTGGGTATAAGACTCAGAACTCCTTCTGTTTTAACACCAGCTCACACCTAACAGTTTCTTTTTGGATATCAATGTACATGTATACCTGTTTATATGTGTCCATGTGTATGTGGGGCTGGGAATTAGAATTCACCTAACATACAAACTGAATGTGCATTTACACAAGAAATATTATAAACAAGCCACTAGTAAAATTGCCTAGGAACAGAGTGCTGAGTTATTTTCACCACATATGCAGTGGGATTTTTGTACTTTTCTCAAATGCACACTTCCCCTGAGAGGAGATTTAAATTGACCTTATCCTCTGCAAGTGAAACTTACAGAACGTAGGGCTGCAATCTCTGTCCTCAATTTCCTCTCTGTAACCTCAGGGATGAAGTTCAGAGTCATTTTTCTAAACATTCCAGAGACTTCTGTACAGAAGAATCTCTGGGATTATACCTCTGAGATCATCCAAGATAAGCCCCCAGTCAAACAAAGCACAGTTCCTGGGGTGGGCCTCTGCACCTGCCATTCTGGGCACAAGCCTCCCTAACTAAGAGCAGAAGCAACAATTCGTAAATTCACTGTGGAGACTGCAGAGAAGATGAGAAACTGTCCACACTCTCACAGGATGTTTCCCCAGCTGTTTTCCATTCACAATCTGGTCCTGAGCAGACCAAGGAAAATGGGGAATGAGGCTGTGCTCAGACTCGATTATACATTCAAACTGCTTGTATTTAAAACCCGTAAAAACCATAATGGCTTGATTAAGCTGGTAGCTTTATGGCATGCTTCCCCGCACAGCCTAACTCCTAGCTCTTGCTCTTTCACTGAGGAGTCAGTGCGATAATTCTGTCTTGCTGGGAAGGCAGCAGCAAGGGGCGGGGATGTTCCCAGGGCAGGAACATGAAGACCGTGGATCTCGGCGGAAGGTAAATTTCCCCTGTGGCAGATGGTCTACAAATACCCCATCCTTCAGAGCACATAGAACAGGGCTCTGAAGAAGTAGGCACTAATTTAGGTTCTAGAAAGAGCAAAGTGAGTTTTTGTATGGAGAAATTTGCCTCTGGAGTCCATCAACTAAAAAGGTCTGTTTCAGAGAAATTCAGTTTAGGACCAGCCTGTTACCTAACAGAAAAAGAAGTCTGTCCTATAAGAGAAGAATTTAGCGTCATCCAATCTGACCTGATTTATAACCATGGAAGAGCACCGCAATGACATTGAGTAGATGTTGACCTTGACCCACAGGTGGCTGGACTCTGCTGAGAGGCAGTGCTGTCCTCAGAAGGGGCTTGTTAGGGCCGAAACAGCTTCATTATTAGAGCTATCGTATCTCTTGCTATTGTTTGAGAAAAACCTTTGAGGATATGTTAAAGTATGTGTCCCATGCAGAAATTAACTTTTTAAGAAATTTGACTCAACTTTTATTTTTTTTTTAAGTACAGTAAATGATGTGTGCTAAACAACTTATAATCACAAAGATATGGAATCAATCTAGGTTGCCCGTCAACCAATGAGTGTGTAAAGAAATGCCAGGTGTATTTATACTATAGAGTATTACTCAGCCATAAGAAAGAATGAAATCGTATATTTTGCAGCTTGTGAACAGAACTGGAGACCCTTATCCTAAGTAAAGTAACTCAGGAACAGAGCAAAAGGTACTATATGTTCCTACTGATAAGTGGGAGCTAAGCTATGGCTGTGCCTGGGCACAGAGTAATGTAATGAACACTGGAGACTGAAAAGGAGGGAAGGTGGGCAGGGGCGAGGGAGGATTCCAGTGATGAGTGCGCTAAAAGCCCAGACTTCACTATACAATATACAGGGTGGCCACAAAGTTTGTGTGCATTTTAAAAATAGTGTGCAATTTACACTTGCCCATGAACTTTAGGGCCACCATGTATAAAAATAATGGAATGCAAATTATACTCCCTGTATCTATTGAAATTTAAAACAAAAACAAAAGAGGAACTCTGGAACTTATCAAAGCAGAGAAGTATATGCATGAGAGAATAGTTCTCTTAAAATAGTTTGATGTTTGGAAAGAACGTGTCTGAAAAAATAATCCTTTAGTTAAGATCCTTGTGTTCAAAAAGAAAAGCAAGTAGACTAAAGAATCAAACTATTTTGTCACCAGTTTCACTTGTCTCATTCATCACTAATGGAAACTTACATTAGCAACTTAACTTTTCTTATCTTTAAATAGGATAATAATACTAGTTTCTAGCTCATTATCTATGGCAGGATTTAATTAGTACGTGTATAATAGTGAGCACAGAGTGTAGTCTTCAATCATGCGATAATGCTGTGTGTTAATCACAACAATTACACTGATAATTTCACCAGACTCACATTCTATAGCACTTTTACTATGGCAATACTCAACACTTATGTATCTTATTATGGTAAGATAAAGAAATCTATTTGCCATTCTGGTTCCTCGGGGTTACCAAGAGGTGATTGGCAACACAGTTTTACTGAGTTTTGCTTATTAGGAACTCTAGTTTCTGTCTTTTTAATGGTCCTTTAACAGATGTTTGCATTCCCCTTTTGGGAACTGAGCTAAAGAGCTTTTCATTTTTAGGAAGCCACATGTTCCCTATCTCTAAATCAAAGGTGAAAGGCAGCCGGCCACGGCAATAATCCAAAGTTTGGAGGCCACATGGCCTTTCCAGTTTAAACTCATTTTCTATGAAGTCAAGTCAAAATTCATCCTTCGCTTCTGAGAGCACCGAAAGCGATTAGCTAAGACAGCAGAGAACAGACCTGAGAAAGAGGAGGCTCCTGGTGGCCCAACTAAGGCTTCTTCCTTGCGGTCTTCTAACGTCAGGTGAAAGGCATTAACCCACACTTTCACTGCCTATTAGCCAAATAGAAATGTCTTGAGATAATGTGAATACCTGATGGCATAAGTGACTTTCTAAAGCATCTCATTAGAACTCCTTATCTGTGTAAATTAGGCAGCATTGGGGCTGGACAACCAGAAACATATTTCTTAAAAGCTGCCAACTAGAAGCAGCTTACACAGTTAGCCAAATGCCACAGAGGAAACTTCCAGAGGACATGGCAGTGAAAGCTGGTCTCAAGCCTCATGCCTTTCTGCCACTTCACCTGCCCGTGATTTCCTTGTTCCAAGTTATGTAAAAGTAAAGCCAGATTTCCTGAATGCCTCTCAAGAACCACTGGCACAAATCACATCGTTGCCAATGGAAGTCGAAATAGTATTGCAGGAAACAGAGAAAATCCCCATCCCTGTAGAGAGTCCCATATGCCTTTGACAATGATACTCTGTATTTCAAGAGCACACTTTTTCAAAAGGAATTTTATAGAGTACCTTGGCTGATTTTCTGATTTTCATGTGGAAAAAGCTAAAGGGGATCAACACTGGAGAAAATTTAAAACAAAATGCAAATAAACAATCAAATAAATTGTTTCTGTCTCTTCAGAACGGAGGGTGATATGTTGTTTGCTGCCATCAGCCCAGGAAGATCTCTGGGCCTGATATTGCCCAAGTCCAGTCTCTATACACGGCCTGCTCAGCCCCCAGGGACTGCATCACATCAGTCCTCACACTAAGCCTTCTACTATTCTGCTCAGGTTTTCTTGAAATCAAGAGTCATTTTTCTTTATTTTCTTGGGAGATTTAGTCAGAAGCCCTTAGAGTCTATCATCTACATTGTTTTCCATTTTTTACTTTGAAGTTTCTTCTTACAGAACTGCCATTCAGTAAACCAATTTTTACTAATATGAACACACACCATTTCATTGAATTGAATCTTTATACCATAAAGATTCACTGGCTTCTATTATGAATATAAGTATACTTCCAACACAAAGACAAACTTTCCACATTAAAGTTTTCTTGTAGGGGTATTTGTGTGTGTGTCCACTTTTTTAAAATCTGAATTATATGATTTAAGCACTTCTTAAAATGCAAGTGCCATCTGATTTTTTTAAATGTGAGCAATTTATCTTGCCACATGAATCAATTCTTTCTCCTCTCCTTCTCATCAATACTGTTGCTTTTCAATTCCAATGTATTTCAGGTGGATGGTTAAAGTAGTGTGACCACAGTTAAAGACCCATCAGAATGTCTTCTGCTGAGGCAAAGAAGATGAACATGGCTAATGGATAAATGATAGGCAAATGGTGAGTTCAATGTTTACCCCATGCTACAATAAATCTTGTGACTTGAGAACTAAAGAAGATGTCAGCAGTCAGTATGGTGTGCTGTATCCCTCCAGTGTTACTGGGAAGATATGGAAATGTTGAGAGTAGAGATTGCAATATTTTTTTTCTCTTAGCATTCTTGTGGTCCCCAAAGGAAATAATCTTTTATATTAAGGCAAGGATCTAAAATATCACTGGTTTTCAAACTAATATACATGAAAATCATCTGGGGTACATTTAGTTAAATACAGATTCCTAGATTCCATCCCCAGAGATTTCAGTCAAGTAGGCTTGTTCTTGGGCTCACCCAGTATCTCAAAAATGACTACATGGATTGATGCCGACAACTAGAGAACATATTTTGAGAAATGCTGATTTAATTCTACTGCTATTCATTGTCCCTAAGAGGCAAGTACCGTATACTCGAGTATTAGCCGAGTTTTTTCGGCACACAATTTGTTCCGAAAAACCCGGAATCGGCACCAATTTTGGGCCGAAAAAACTCGGGGTAGTGGTGAGTTTATAGGGTGTGTTGGGGGGCCGGGGTCCCCGCCGGGGGCGACACTGGCCAAAAAACAACCCATATACCACCCCTAATACCCCGTTTTTTGCCGCAAAAAATTGGGGCCGGCTTGGGTTTTTTCCGCCAAAATTTTTGGCCCCAAAAAACTCGGCTTATGC
>CAUYPK010068923.1:0-14073 GCA_963574355.1 Loris lydekkerianus
CTGTGGTGACCACCTGCGTCCTGTCCTCCGGCTGTCTGTTCCTTTCCTTCTGTCAGCTGCAGGTGTCAGATCCTACCTCTGGTCTCTAACATTTACTGATGCATTTGCCAGGAACACTCTGCCTGTAGGTACTAAATGCACAGTTCCCTCAGATATGTCTGCCTTAAAAACAGAGTCCTTGTGCCCTCACTACACTGTCGGCATTCCTCTAACCTGCCGTATTTTTCTTCATAGCACTTTCAATACTTGACATCATATGTTTCTGTCTTCATTTTTAAAAATTTCTCCCTCTTGAATGTAAGCTGCATGAGTGCCGAGACTTTGTCTTGTTCAGTGTTGAATGATCACTGACCAGGACATGTAGTGAGCATTCAGTTATGGCTTGCTGAAGGTGATGTTAACAGCACAACTCCCAGCAGGGAAAAATGGAGGAGAGAGAGATTTAGCAGATACTGAGGGACTGGGAAACGAGGGGAAACATAAAACATGCAGAAAACCCTCAGCTTGTTCTTTTCTCAGGACAGGAAGGTAACATCCTTTCTGACGTCTGATGAACATTGATTGATGCATATAGCTGCCCTCTATAAATATTTAGAGATGAATGAATATGTGACCATCTGGATGGAGGCTGCCTGCCCTCTTTACCTCCTGAGTTTGAGGCCTGCGGCCCACAGAGACTGGCTAAATTTAAGTGCATACATTTGAACTTCTCTTTTCTGGAGTAAGTGATCTTCAGTGTACCATTTCCCATCATCATTTATATTTTCAAATATTATTTTAAAATTCTTACTCTTTTAAAATAATTCAAATTTTTCATATTGATTTTAAGGCATTGGCCATAGGGCTTTTTGCAATACTTTGGTCACAATTTGATAAAAAATGATACCCATGGAATGTAAATGCATGCCTATTATGTATATGAGAAATCTAGAACTTTCCGTGCCCTTGGGTTTTGACTTATTATGAAACTAGGACTCATGGATGATACCGACCTTTTGATGTTGCTAGGTTTAATGAATTGCATTGAATCATTAAATATGTTTTAAATATAGCAAAACAATAACAAAAGAGGAAACTGTTCTGATAACTTGAATGTCTTTCACTATGTAGGAAAATCATTTAATGGTTTGTTTTGCATTATTTAATGTTTGTATTTAATTCTTCATGAAAAATTTGACTTGTATCTTGAGTTGAAAGGCTTATAATAATTTAATTTGTAACTTAGGGATTCTAAGTTAATATATAATTTGCAAACTTAAGACGTAAAAGGAATATTAGGATTCTACAAACCGAAAAGGATCTTCCCACTTCACTTCTGATTTTGAAGAGTGGTTTCCATTATCCACAGACTGATAGATTTGATTGTTGGAATCGCTAGGCATATTCCCTCTGTTTATCAGTTTACTGAAAGCAATACAGAAAGTCTTGTTAATATCCCTCTTCTCATCTCCCTGCCAGCTGTCCGTGAAGGAGCCTTAGCTGAGTAATTCCTATATGAAGAATTCCTCAGTATTGTAGTGAGTCGTAATTGAAGGCATGGGGGTTCATGTACTTAAGTTGTGCCAAATCCTAACCACTAGACCACCAGGGAAGTCAAAAGTGACAGAATGAGAAGCTGTTAGATTAGAAAATTTAACCTATCATAATTTGGAATTCAAATTAAGTGTATATATATATTACATACATATTATATGTGTATAATGTTAAGAAAGGGGGGTTTATACCATCTATTTCTTAGGATATAATTGCGTGTATATACATGTATAACATACACACATATAGATATAAAATAAAACGTTATCATTCAGGTGAACAGGGTCAATCTTTCTCTTTTTCCTCCACTGGCTTCACACACAAACAGTAAGCTAGCTACCAACAGCAGCCAAAGATTCTGGTAAATCTAGACAGTTAAAGAGAAGAGCTAGCATCTAGTAATCACAGCACAGAAAGGCTGAATCTTATTGAGTCATTAAATTCTATGTTTTGGAATCTTTATGTCATGATGAGATAAAAAGCACAGGAAGAATTAAGTGTTGCATGAAACACGATTTTCCCTGACTCTTAGCAGTTGAGGAATTGTGGTGCTTTTTGAAGTGGAAAGAGGAGAGTTCTTTAGTACACCTGCTCTCATGTGTAGTGAACTAACTCATCTTTGCCTCTGTGCACCTGACTATGGCCTGTATTCTTTTTTACTATTATTACTAATTTTAGTGAGAATATAATGGCTTTCTCACTTAATTCTTTAAATAGAATTTTTTAATTACTGAACAGATTTCAAGTAGTTTACACTCTGCATGCAGAAAGTCAGGTTCAACATCTCATCAAATCACCTTGCTTTTTTGCTCATCTACTGTCTCTCTTCCCATCACCATCTCTCTGTCTAGCTAGCGATCTTGACTTTGGAAGTATCAAGGGCCAGGGATGTGAGGAAGCCTCTATACTGAAATATATTTTTTAAAAAATCCAGTTAACAATGAATAATATAGAAGTCCAGATATTTTGGACTTCCACAAAGTTTCAACTTAAGGAAACTTTTATGTTCACACTGGAGTTTTACTAGGCAGTTGCTTTTTAACTGTATTGGCTGAGCCTGAGTTTTATGGAGACTTATAATAAGGAAGAAAACTTTTAAGTGGAAAACTTTATGGCATTTCCAAGTCTATCAAAATTAATTGAATGTGGTCAGTGAATACCAACATTAGAGTTATTGTACATGTTTCAGTGGATAAAGAAAATAACTTTGAAACTTCAATATCACTCTACAAGAAATATATTTAAATGAAAACATTGCAAGTTCAGAAAGATGGAAAAAATATGTTGTTTTTCTTGATTAAGAACAGCCACAGTCTTTCACAGATTACTCTGAGGGAGGCCAGAAACATAATGGGAAAAGTGTAAAATCTATTGAGGGCTTTATTGGCTCAGTTATTCTCTGAATCACAGCAGATATAAATACTCTCCTTGGCCTTAGGGCTGCCTTCAGAAGTGCTTGTCTATATCACCTTAAATTGCAAAATAAATATGAAAAAAAACCCTGTTAGTGACTGTGTTACTCTACTACAGGCAGAGATCGAAAAATAGTGCAATAATATTCTAAGTAGCTGACCAAGACCAGGGCTCTTAAGAGAGGGTGTCAGGTGGTATACTCATCCCCAGGCCCTGACTCACTAAATTCGAAATAGCACTTTACCTGGACTAATAATCACAGCAGTGAAGTTGCACCAAACACTTCTTGTATTTCTCCTATGTGGCTTCTGTTGTAAATGTCATTTTAAGAACCTTATAAAGAAATAAAAATGATTTAGACTTTGTCATAGATTTTAAATATCAAGTTAAAATGTAAAACTTCTGAGTGAGGTATAATGTTTTCCTACACCTTTATTTTACAAGAATTAAGAGGTTATCACACAGCAGAATCATCCTGTGTGTGGCTCTGTTGAAGCTTCATCTGTTTAAGAGCAGAGGGGGGATTGCATTTCCATTTGAGAGCCTTTAGCACCCACCACAATAATAAACATAGTATTTTATAAATGAATAATAAATAATAAAATAATGGTGGTAGACAATGTTGTTAAGCAAAAAAAAAATATTTCCCCTGGAATTTCAAGGGGGAGAATTCTCTGGAGCTCTGTCCTTGGCAAAGGATATTTCAGAACTCAGGGAGGATTCAAATTTAATTTCTGGAGACATAACCCTGTTTTGACATGTTTTTCAAGCCATAGCTGCTAGGATTCCAATTCTAAAGTAGATAAAATGAGGAAAGTTGACCTGAGTCAGCTGAAATTGGGGATGGGCATAATTTAACAACAACAACAACAAAAACAAACAAACAAACAAACAAAAAAAAAAAAAACGGATATAGAATATTTCTTAAATTGTAAATGTTTTAAGATCTAGTAAATATGTCTAGGGATTGAAAAGAGAAAGATGTGGCCATTTAATCTTCAAATTTCTAGCATTAATTGTTAATTATATCAAATGGGTAAAGCAGGGTCCGTGTAGCCATAAATCATCTCCCAGAAATCCAAGGAATCAAACTACTGGGACATTTTCATAGGGAAAAGGATTATCCTTTCTATAGGTAAAAATTTTAGTTTGTAGTAATTTCAGTTTCCCCGAAATAAATTGATTTCCTTGAAATCAATGACTATGTCATCAATAGATTTCTCACTTACTTCCACCTGAAATTCTTTCTTGAGAGTCTGTGAAATTTCAAATTCAACTATGTGCTTAATTTTGGAATCAAGTAGTTCTGACATGCTGGTGTACGGAGCAGAAAGAACTTTTGATTCTAATCTTTCCCTTCCTCTGTATCACCCGCCACACTCGACTTCCCTATGTGAAAACCTTTATGTTTATGCAGCCGCTTTGATTTGCTGTTGTTGTTAGTATTTGCTGTAGATTGGTAGGTGAGGCTGAGACAATTCTGTCAACAACTTTTCTCTGCAGATGCAGTTTTCCTATTTTTCAAAAAAAGTTCAATTGCTTGAGTCTTTTTAAAATTTTATTTTATTTTATTTGTGGTCAACCTGACAATACTGAATTTTGCCTGAGACTTATGCTCCTGGCAATCAGTGAAAATTTACAGATACCCCCCCACCACCACCACCACCACTACACACAACCCTTCTGTGTTTCTGGAAACAGCTTCACTGCAGGAAACCATGCTGCTTCTTCACATGACTTGGACACGACCGGGAGAGGACTCCCTTTATAGCCAGGACGAGGCCAGAGCACACCCTTCAAATCTCCAGTCTTTGCCTCATAAATGGTTCCCTGGAATGTTTCTACCTTTGATCCTCATGGATAAAACACCTACTAACTTGTCTTGACCAAACTTGAGTTAAGCTTTTTTCCATTCTCTAGAGCAGGCATCCTCAAACTGCGGCCTGCGGCCACATGAAATGGTGGGATTGTATTTGTTCCCGTTTTGTTTTTTTTTACTTCAAAATAAGATATGTGCCGTGTGCATAGGAATTTGTTCATAGTTTTGATTTTTTTTTTTTTAAACTATAGTCTGGCCCTCCAACGGTCTGAGGGACAGTGAATTGGCCCCCTGTATAAAAAGTTTGAGGATGCCTGCTCTAGATCGATGACTTTCAATCAGTGTGCCATGCATGAGAGGATCTTAGGTGCGCCCAGAGAACTTTCAAAGATCATTAATTAAATTATTTCAAAAGAAGCTCAAAGCACAGTAAGTATTTTCTTTGTTTTACTCTTTTTTTGATCAACATAATTTAAGTGTGCTGCAGAAGTTCAACTACAGGTTCAGGTGTGCTGGGAGACAAACGAAGTGGAATGTTGACCTGCCCTTGAGCTGCTGCCAACAGAACAATCTCCTCCCAGCAGCTCCTCCAGAAAATCAGCTGACTTCAGAGAAAACACCAATTTACTGATCAACTATCAAGCCACTGGCTGATCATCTGACCCGGTAGCATCTATTTCTTTCTGGCTCTGTTTTCTCTGCCTCACCTTTGAGATGCCTGTTGAGCTCTTGTTGAGAGTTTCCCTTTGGCATTGTGTTATTTCCAGCCACCACTGCATCAGTTCCCCTCTCTTAACACAATCATCCTTTTAAACCAAATCTCTCTTCTGCGCCCAGGTGGATTTTTATTTCACAGCACAAAAATGTTGCATGTAGAAAATGAGCATTGAAATAAAACAGATACACTAGGCACAAGAACAATACCCATCAGTACCTTGAGTACCTACCAGAAAGACACTTTGGAGAAAGCTTCTGGGAGAGTGGGAACAAAGTGGCTGGTGAGAGCAGTGCAGGGAGCTGGCAGCCTTGCACCACCACGGGGCAGGAGGTGTGTGCACAGGACAAAGGTGGGAGAGAGGGAGTGTGAGATTCACCTCAAGGGAATTTTCAAACTATACGCTTTTGTGTAATATTCCCCCACCCACTCCAGACTTTCATATGCTCCTGAGGTCAGTGAATTGGCTTGTATCACTTGAAACATCTGAGTTTGCTCTTCCCCTGGACAGAGACGTGGGGCTGCCAGAGGAGCAGAGGGGCCACAGCTCCGGGGGTAGAACCCGGGCCTCCAGTTCTGTCCTTGGTTAAAGGCTTGATGAGGAAGTGGACTAGTTGAAATGGGAAAGTGGAATAGTGGCTGAGGAAAAGATTATCTCCAGGGCTTACTTGTTCAGGACCATTAAGCATAGCTGCAAAATTATAAAACAACCTCCACCATCAAACACCCATTTATCAAAAACAGAGACCCATGAATCTATGAAAGACATTAAGAGTTGATTAGGATGTAGGCACTCCAATTTGTACAAGTGCATTGAATCCCATAGCATAAATGTATTCATGATCTACTTACAAATGACTTAATAAAAAAAGTGAAAAGTAATAATTTCCTTAAAAAATAGCAAAAATTAAAATTTTCCCATTGATTATATCATGAATAGTGTTAAACATGTTTGAACAATAGATATTTTTTGTCCTTAAGACAATATTTTGGCATTCCTTGCATTTAAATGTAAAATTATTTTTAGTTTTTTTGGTGAGAGAATTACTTGACATTTCCTAATAGTTTTTAAGGATTTATGAGTTGTTTATAATGAAACAGATAATAGATTGTATTACTGACCACATATATTGATTAAGTAAAGCATATCATTAACTGGAGGTGGTCAAAGTAACAATAGATAAGAAATGGTATGATTTGGGCTTTTAGTTTTAAAGGAACACTTTATAACAAGGCAGATTTCACAGTACATGGAAATAATTGTAGGGGTGCCCACAAAATTGTAGATTATAGTTGAGATCACTTCTTAACATTTTCTCTGTATGTGTCACCATAGCTATTCTGGGATTTATTCATAACATTTAAATATAAATCTTCCTGTTCTCAGATTATCTTGTACTCATTTTTACTTTTCGTATTATAACATCATGTGCCATGTTATTTCTAAAAGGAAGAAAAAGAAATCTGTTCATAGGGAAATAATTATATTAACATATTTTGCTCTCCAAATTTCTTATTAAGTAGTCAGAAAATGGAAAGAAAGTATTAACTTACCTGATATGACTTCATAAAGTTTTTATTTTCTTTATCATTATGAACCCAACCTGCTTTTTAGGTTTTATCTGGTTTGCCCAGGGACAGGTACAAATTGTCAGAAAATCACACATTCTAATTTGACTCCTTAAGTCTACCTCTGGTATCATCATTGATATGTAGCTTAGATTACTGTTACTTCAATCAGAGGAGTGTGCAACAGCCAGATTCCACAGAGGAAAACTTTCAAGTACTACTGAAAATTCACATCACAGGAAGTAACAGCTTAGCCTAATAAGAAAAAGAGTAAGTACAGCTCTCCTGACTGAAATGTCCTGAGAGAATCCTTCAGGTGGGGCTTGACCCAGCAACACCCCAAGGCTCTATCGGACAGTTTTTTTTATATAATATGCAGGAAGAAAATTACATTATCGAGGTTATTGTGGAGCAGAGATGAAGCTTTTCTTTCCTCTGATGTTTTGGTAAATGCCATTGTCATTGAATTATTTAGAACTGTAGGCAGAAACAAACATTAGGCCTGAAATGTTATGGTAATTGGAGACCACCCTCCCTGTGCAGAAGGCATCGCCCCCACTTGATTTTCACCACAATGATAAGGTAGAAACATAGGGCGCTGTCAGCAGGGAAGGCGACCTGCAGGTGTGCAGGCCACTCTCCTCTCATGGCCGTCTGCTGTTCTGCTGGCCCCTGCGGTACTTACAAGAATATAAAAATAAGTACAAGATAATGGTAGTTATACCTCCAAACTCGCAATGTCTGGCACCTGTAACCCATTCTTCAATTGACCCTGCCAGGACCAACGATCTATTGTTCTTGTGACCTTTTTTTTTTGTTTATCACCTCTTGCGACTCCCTTTCTGTCTGTCCTTGTTTACCTTTCAGGTGAAATTATGACTAATACTCCAAAGAATAAAAATGGTCAACTCTATTGCAGCCCTTTCTTTTTCATGGTGCTGATTTGAGAAAAACTTAATGTTGATTGAATCAGCCTTCCCTGTCCCTCCATACCGGCAACCTTTGTTCAGCACAGTGGGAAAGAAACAGACAGTGAACCTGGCATGTCTCACTCTGTCTGTGCTCCAGACTACACCCCTCAGATGCCAGATTTCATAGTAAATGAATTAAAGTGGGCTATTCCAAAATCAGCTGTGGAACTATTGATCTTCCAACCTAAACTACTACTTCTGCCGTCTTGCTGATCAGGCCCATTTCCCCAGATTCTCTAGTTATAAACCTTAACATCCTCTCTTTTTTGTTACGTTCTTCATACAATCTCTTGGTAAATAATGTTAATTCTGCTTTACACACTCACAGCATCTGAACATTGCTTACTATCTCAACTACTACTACCTTGCTCCAAGTCACCAGTTAATCTCACAGGTATTTCTGTAATGTCCTAGTCCGTTTTTAAAACAGAATCTGAAATTGCTCTACAGAAACTTATGTGTATTGCTTTATACATGTACAAATCCCTTAAGTACATTTCTCATTTTCACTTAGTATAACAGCCAAAATCTTTGCAATAATTTTAATTTCCTCTTTGGAACCTTGCTTATTTCTCTGCTCATTCATAACTTTATCGGTTCTGGTTTCTTGGTGGACTATGGAGCATGCCTGGTGCTTTCCTGCTTTAAGCTTGTTGAAATTGCTATTTCCTGTGGTTGGAATGATCTTTCCCAGCTACTGTTACTGCCCACTTTCTCACTGCCTTTATTCAAGGTCACCTTCTCAGTAAGATCAATTTTGAGGTCAATTTAAAAATTAGAACCGGCCCTAAACCCTTAATTTTCCATACTTTCTAACTCTATTCTTGGTTTTCTTTCTAAATAGCACATATGTCCATCTAATGTACATACATAGACATACATGTACACATATATGTAGGCATGTGTGTTTAGAGTCTCCTCTCACCACTAAACCTCCCAGACACACCAGAAAAGCATGCACCACAGAGACAGACATTTCTGAGTATTTTGTTCGTTACAGAGACCACAGTATTTAATACAATACCCAACAGTAGGTTGCAATGAATATTTGTTGAAAAAATAATTATAGTTTCATACTCCTTGAGTAAATAGAGATAGTGTTTGGCTTGTTAATGTGCCCATAATTAGTTTATACTGAACTTTCACCAAAAGTCCCTCCTAGTAAATCATATCTACTAAGATTGGTTGTCATCTAATAAATAAATTGGTATTTTAGGGAAGAAAAGATTTCTTTTCCTCACACATTGCAAAGTTCATGTCTGAGACCTTTATAACAAAAGACATAATAAGAAGAGAAAAGCATACAAATTTATTTAATATGAGTTTTGCATGACATGGGACTATTCAAATGTATACAGATAGTGATCTAACAACCTGCGCCATCTGTTGGCCAGAGTCCCTACTGCATGAGAAAACGATCAGATGGGCTCTCTTGGCCCAGCTAGGAACAAACACAACACAAAAAATCTGCATGTGACATCATCTGACATTGGAGCAGAACAGGAAAATCATTAAGTCAGATGAGGTCTGACATAGGATTGGAAAGTTATCAGAAATTTGTATTGCAGAGTACTTTCTCAGAGTCTTTTTCATGAATCACCTTGAAGGACTAATTTGGGGATATATTAACAACTGATTTCAAACACTTGTAGAAACATCAACTCTCTTTGTTTGACAAAAGATTTAAAATAGCTGAGGTTAAAAATCTGTTGAGAGTTCATTATAATAATGATGCAGTTAACAGAGAAATTTGGGTAATTTTGTGGCATGCAACATTTTAACATCATAAATGAAAATATGGCTGATAACATTTAAAGGACAAATTAGATTTCTAGGAATTTCATATAACATCTGGAACACTCTCACACAAAGAATTTGGTCAAAGGATACATAATTATGGTTAGATGGGAAAAATAAATTTAGAGATATTTATTGTATAGCAAGGTGACGATAGTTAATGAATATATACTGTATGCTTGAAAAAATGTGAAGAAAGTAGAAGTTATGGGTTTTCACCATGAAAATGATACCTAAGTGAGGCATTGCACTTGTTAATTAGCTATATGTATGTATATATACCATTATACAATGTATATATACTTCAATAACATGTACATAAAGCTTATCTGTCAATTAAAAATTAAAAATTGGTTTTTCTTCAGAAGGACTTTAGAATCTGATTTGAAGTTGTAGAAAGTGTCAAAAGGTTTAACATATTTTATACAGCTCACACATCACTGTGAGCCAATATCAAAGCTGTAAAATATTTTAAAGACAAATGTGAAAAATTATATAGTTATGAACAAACTTAAACATTTTAATAACTGAAAATTGTGCTGGAATTACTCATTAAAATTACATGAGACACTAAACAAAGGTAGACAACATATTTTATACATGTTTCACTTCTCTTATTGACAAATAAGGTATTAACAAAAAAAATCATGGGGAGGTGCCTGTGGCTCAACAGAGTAGGGCCCTGACCCCATATGCCAGAGGTGGTGGGTTCAAACTCAGCCCCAGCCAAAAACTCTAAACAACAAAAAAATCACAGAAGCAAAGAAACTAAAAAGTTAAATAGGATTCTATTTACTTATTTATTTTCATTTCCATGACTGACATGAATCAAGGAATTCATTTTTATTCATTTTAATTGTACATTTTGTTCTAAGTTAGCTTCATCTTTTATGATCTTAAACATCTGGTAGACAGTATAAACTTGGTTGACCTAGGGAAAAAAAAATGTATTGCCTGCATCATATTTAATGCAGACATTCTGAATAGATTTTAGTTTGTGTTTTACCAACACTCTTTTTTTTTGTTTGTTTGTTTGCAGTTTTTGGTCAGGGCTGGGTTTGAACCTGCCACCTCTGGTATATGGGGCAGGCACCCTACTCCTTTGAGCCACAGGCACCACCCTGTTTTACCAACACTCATAAAGCTAGTTTCATTTACCAAGTTTTATTTCAGATGAAGTACCCTGAAACAATCAAGATTTCTTTTATACTTTAAGTGTATTGAGATTAATTTATATGAGTGCTCATCTGTAGTGGGTAGAATATATAGTTAGGGATTCAAAGAGAGGGGTTTCTGTTGGCTGAGAAGAACCCGTGGGAGAAGCCTGGTCCGGTGGAGAGAACAGAGGCTCTTTCGTAAAATCATTAACCTATTTTGAATAGATTAAGCTTTCAATCTATGACCAAAGACATCTTAAAAAAAAATATCCTTCTTAGCAATGTTGAACTCCCTTTACCCTTTATAAAATGTTTTTTAAAGTTAAAGGTACCTATCCAGTCCTACAACAAATAAACCTTTTATGATTTAAGCACAGATGTAAGACACATCCGCAGAAAGAATGTAAATAGTGGCAACCTTCCCCAAAGTCAGAACCATTAACAATGACACCCAAAAGAAAGATGACCTTTGTTGTTAAAAGAATACCTGTGTTGTGAAAAGAACAGAGGTTAAGATCACAAAAGCCCTCATGGACTGGTGTGTTTTTTATTAGAAACTTCCAGAAGAGCTGGCAGGGTTGAACAAAAAGAATGCTTGGGCCACCAGCTTATCCAAATGGCTCCCTGAAACAAAGGGTCAGGGCACCACCCAGATGACAGAGAACAGAGTGAATATTCTCCCTGGAAACAAAGGCAAGTTCTCGGTGGCACAAACAAGACTATCAGGAAACAGGTAACTGTTCCTGGAAGGAAAGGACTAGTAACAAATGGGTACCTCAAAACCAAATCTGATCAAATTATCCTGTTAATCTGAATTTGGAAAGGAAGATGACAAAGAGAAATGTTTACTTTGTCTCGAGCAGGCACTGCAGACAGAAATCCTGGCAAGCTGACCTTGGTGAGAATTTTTACTTTCACCAGCTTTTGTCAGTTGTCCCAGGGTCTCACCTGCAGACTTCAGAGTGAGTAGGGTGTCCTGGCCACCCCACGTGGGTGCCAGAAACTACAGGGGAGGAAGCTTTTCTTTTTTTAATTCATCACAAGGTTTATGGTTGAGACTTCTACAACAAAAGACAGACTAACAAGGGTAAAACATTCACTTATTTAAGATAAGTTTAACAAAATTTATTTAGTATAAGTTTAATTCCAATTGTCTAAAACCTAATTTGAATACTGATTTTCTTCAGAAATAAAGATCCAAAGAAATGGGGAAATTGGTTTATTTTTAGGGACAGATAGGCTGAAGTGTTATTGGAAGGCATGATGTAATGTTCAGATCCTTCTGTATGACCCAACAGCTTCATTCTTTTCTAAATGTAGGGATAATCCCTCTGGAATTAGGGTTATCATGACCTACTTTACAGGACAGTCAGAAAATTCTTACAGCTTGCTCGAGAGCTAAGAGTGAGAGAGGAGAAAAGTGACTTTCTTGCTCCTGCTGTTCTCTCCAATGTGTCACATTTTAGAATAGCATATCCTGCACCCCACTGGTACAAAAATTATCATCTTGAATTGTGACGATGTTGGCATTCACCTTTTTTTATATACTCTCTTTAAGCCTGGACTGGGTTTAAGGTCATGAACTTAAAATCTACTACAAATCAATGCTACATATTTATTATTATTAGTAGTAGTATTTTTATTATTATTATTATTATTATTATTATTTTTTGCAGTTTTTAGCCAGGGCTGGTTTTGAACCTGCCACCTCCAGCATATGGGGCTGGCGCCCTACTCCTTTGAGCCACAGGCTCTGCCCTACGTATTTATTCTTTAGCTCTTTCTGTCCAGCTTCTCTGAGTAGGAGGAAAGAATGAGAGCATGAAAAATATGAGGTGACAGAGCATGTGGTGTAAGTCCTAGCCACTGGGTACAACTAGGCTCATAATATTTGCTGAGAGTGAGACTTCCAATACAGAAAACAGAAATGTTAGCATCAGCAAATTAAATTGCAAGGAGGAAACATTATTGTCACTGGTCTTGAGTGTCAGTCCCCCTTGTTGATATGATCTCTCTGCAGTTGACGTGGAGACCATGCAGAATTGAATCAGAGCACCTCATTATGAGCCAAGCACTACTGTCAAACGTGTCTCTAGTGTATTTTTTCCCTGGCAACATCAGATTCTTTTGAAAACTTAAGAGATTTAACACAGTCTCCTCTTCTAACTATTACTATCATTCACATTTTGATAAATTAAGTTTCTTGGGATGACTCTCTCATGTGAGTTATGAAGTGGTGATGAGTTATAATCAATTCAAAGACAAAAATTTGAAAGGAGCAAATGTTTGAGAATAAAGAAGATTTATCTATGGAAATAGAAATTACATAGTGTCACCTATCATTTTTCTTTACAGAGGGATAAGGTATAATTTTGAAGCAAAACAGAAAAGTGAGTACATATTCTGACACATAAGAATAGTATGAGCATAATTTTATTATAATTTCATATTTATTTATTTTCCATTTTGATTTTTACAAATAATATAATAAATGTGGGAAGTGCTCAGTTTAAGAAAATAGAGATTACAAAAGAAATTTTCAGAGTTGGTTATTTGAAAGGAATAAAACAATGCTTTATTAGAAGATAAAAATAAAACTAATGCTCAGAAATTTGTGAAGCAAATAAAACATAACAATGCTATATGATTATCTAGTTTATTTGACTGAAAGGGAGTGGTGTTTTAAGTTGAAACAAAATACTATTACAGTTAGGTAATAATTTATATAATTCACATTAACTTGTAAAATCTGGCCTGTTATGCTTAGTAACTACCTGATAAACATGTTTGAAACCCATTAAATAGAAAATTAAGATTTATATCTAGGAATATATGTAAAGATTCAATAAATACAGTATATTATGTATAACATAGTTTGTGTCAAGAAATACCATCCTACAAGTTTATATTGTGTTGTAGGCTATCCTTCTTTGCAAAGTCTGAAATAATAATTTAGAGAACATGTAACTTACATGCTAGACTCAATATGTATGTAATAGCATATTATAATTACAAAAAAGAAGTCAGCAGTAGAAAAATACTGATGATTTGATTTTGGCTTTTTGGAACTTTAAGAAGTCAAAAATATACTAACTTATG
>CAUYPK010068928.1:0-57634 GCA_963574355.1 Loris lydekkerianus
AAAGTATCCCAGGAATGGAAGAAAAAGTATCCAATGTACTCAGCCCTACTATGAAGCTAAATTATAGCTTTCACATGAAGGCTATAACCCAACTATACCACAAGACTATGGGGAAAGGACCAAGGAAGGGGAAGGGAGGGGGTGGTTTGGGTGGAGGGAGGCTAATGGGTTGGGCCACATCTATGGTGCATATTTTTATCTATAATAAAAATTAAAAAATCAAAAAAAAAAAAAAAGAAATATAACTGTAGACTGCTCTAAATATGACCAGGTCTCCAGACCTTCCAACATTAAGCCTAGTTTTATTAAGGATTATCCCCAGTTACCTACCAAGGAGTGGCTAGCTCTCAGAGATGTGTGGGGGTCTTTCTCCCGACACCCCCGCCGTCCTGACCCAGCCTGCTTCACCGCCTGGGTGCTCCTCTTCTTCTCCCTCCCCAACTTGTGACTTGCCCTCCGCTATCACCTCTACTCCCTAGACCTAATTATTTCCCTGATTCTCTGGAGCCATCTTCCCTCTGCCGGTGACTCATAACCTTCTATTAAGGAACAATTAATTCTTTGCTCTTCCAATGTTCCCAGCTCTGTTTTCCTGTCCTGTATTTTGCTAAGTGCACAAGGACAGGTGAACACAAAAGCGTGTTGTGTTATTACTCATCCCCAACACACACACACCCAGAGTGAGCCTTTTCTGACCCACTCTGGAGTCGCCATGCAGGCAGTAGTTACAGCCAGCCTGAAATGCCTGACTGAAAAATCTTTACATTTCAAAAGGCAAATAAGGAGAGAGACATAAATGAGAAACCGGACAATTTGAAAAGGAAGGAGGCCAAAGGAGAAGGGTGATCTGAATATGAAATAGCAAATAGTAAAGAACAAGAGAAAATACAAATGAGATAATGAGAAAGAGAAAAATAGTATCTCCAGGATGGCAGGGTGGGGATGCACTTCAAGAGGATGTGGAGAACTCTCCATTCTGAGTTGGCTGTCCATCGGGGCATCCTGTGGCCAGTCACTGAATCTCTCTTTATGTCCCAGTTTTGACATCTATAAAGCCATATGCAGTAAATCTAAATAGGGCCCATGTACGGTTTAAGGGACTTCTAATTTAAGATTGCCCAGGGTGATAGTAATGCTCCAGGTTACTTCTGCTGTGGTTGATATTTCAGAAATGCCCAGGAATGTTTGCAATATTTCATTGTGGGGGAAGGGGCATATGGAGACCACAGGGGAGGCTTTGCATCTTTGACTCAGATACTTAAATCCTCCCCAAAAGATATGATGGGGGGCTACATCCGACAGTATTCATTCCCTGAGACCACTGACAGGCTCCTCACCTCCCTGGGCCTGGTGAGGCCTCAGAGCTGTATCCTGCTGCCTTTTATATGGAGGCCCTCCAGGCTGACCCCTCCTGAGAAGCAGCTTACCGACAGGGACTGTGCCAGCTGCCATGGAGACAAGATGGTTGCTAATCAAGAAGAGAAACAATAACAGAAACCACAAGCTCCTTGGTACGAAACCTGGCCTGACTCCTTACCTCGGTAGCGTCCTTAGATCTTTGAGCCAGTCAGACCTCAGAGCTGTCCTAACTGGTACAGAAAAGTCTGAGAAATTCTCCTACAACAAAATGGCTACTATTTCCCAGAAAGAGCTGCAACATAAGCAATTATCATTTGAAAATTCATCAAATGTTTTTGAGCAATTCATCTACCCACATCTCCAGTGAAAAACATGTCCATGCTTTTATAGATGGGTACAGTAGGAACACTTCACCGGCACAGCCCTGTGCATTGTGCCGGGAACCACACAGAACCCCTCACTTCCTTCTCTGCCCTTTTCCAGACTTCAAGGCCGCTGCTCTCTTTTATATTACTGTTGCCTCAGAAAATAAAAATGTATCAGTTCAGAAAAATATAAAACTTAAGGAAAAAAAATTAAAACCAGGAGATAGAATATTTGGTGCCTGCATAAATCTCTGATTTATGACACTGAGATTAAACTGATGGATGTTCTCAAATAATGATGGCTGTGATTTCCCAAAAGCATTAGCTAATTCCACTAAAAAAGTCTTCTAAGCAAGTATTTCATAAACATTTTTAGTCACTTAGAGCTCATTGGTTGAACCAAACTCTAGTAACATGAGCCAGTGTATAAAAGTATCATCAAAATGAATTGGGTGTGGGGGGGACATAACCACTGACTGGCCAGACACCAAACCTTCACAGGGTCTGTCTCTGGAAGACGGGATTATGGGTGATTTTGCTTCTTAGTTGGGTTTTCCTGGATTTTTCAAATGATCTGCAACAAACAAGCATGACCTCTGTAATTAGGAAGCAAGTCATAGATTTTCATTTATCATGAGAATGATTCTATGTTATGTAATGAAACAGCAATTACGACTGAAAAGTCATGGTGTAAATTAGTAATAGAAGATTCCATCCTGAGACACCACCCCCCTTGAGTCTCTCGCAAATTATCAGTGGGCCCACCCTCCAGATCGACTTTTATGTTATAGCACATTCCAATGGAATAACATGGTCTATAATTACACTCTTCCTAACCCAGTACAAGCTACAGTCAAATTTCAATAGAGTTTTAAATCTTGTTTTGTTATGTTGTTAATTTAAACTCAGCATTCTAGAAACATGTTCTCTTGAGACAGAAGTAGAAGCAGGCTGGATGTCAGGACCTTGTTATGGGACATCGCATGTCAGGAGTTCTGGAAGGGTGGTAGGCAGAGCGGACATGGGAAAGGATGGGGAGCTTGTGCAGAAAGGAAGTCACGATTATTTGGGCTTTCCCCAAATGTGTACGGGTGTTTCTGAGGCCATCCTGGTGTCTGAGCTCTTAGCACAGCCACCCACACGGGGCACTCCTGTGCAGGGCCATTCCCTGCCAGCCCCACCCCTACTCTTTCCCACCACCCTTCCCACTTCTGCCCTTTACCAAGGATCCTGAAGGAGGAGTTATTGTGTCATTTTAAAGACTTGTAAGGGCCCACAGTGCTAAAATATCAAGTGAACAAGAACTGACTTGTATGCATGGGATATGTCTCTTCCTCAGAAAAGGGAGTGGTTTGGGGAAAAAAAAAAAAAACTTAATCAGCAGAATAGTTTCCAACCTCACTACGTTCTGGAAGTCAGGCTGGAGGAAACAAGTTGGACGCCTGCTTAATAGCTCTTGCCAACAATGGCTTCTGAGACCAAAATGAATAGAGCTTTTTGTTTTATTTTGTTTCCAGCCTAGTTTATAATAACTACATGAAGTGGGCTCCTCTATACACCCCCGGCCTCGACATTCAGCCCTTGCCTCATTCCTTCCTCATCTCTACTTCCAGCCTTTGGAGAAAAGTCTCACATGTGATTACTGGAAAGTATTCCTGTGATTCTTTAGTCAAATCCTATTTCCCTTACTATGCATTATTGTACATATCCTATTATACAAGAGATAGGCTTGAGTTTGTTTTAAAACACTCCTGTTATACAAAGGATCTATTCTGGGTGGGAAGAGATCCGGTCTTCAGCTTTATACGATGGTGACTCTTCAGGGTCGAATTTATAAACATGAGAAAACTAAGCTCAGGGGCAAACTCCATGAGGGTTAGAACCATTTCTCCTCACCATCCCCAATGCCCAACACAGGCCTGGCAATAACATTTGAATTAAGACATAATTGAATAGAAATTAAAGTTCAGCAATACTGCTAAGCTTAATAAGGCTATAGTATTATTAAATAGTGGGTCCCACATAGGTTCAGAAAACCTCATCTGAGGGCTGCCTGTCTGCACAGCTGCCTCCTACACTGACCAGGGAGAGCAGGGAGGGGGTTGCCTGATCAAAGTCGAAGGAGCTGGCACTGTAGCAATTAGGAATGAAGCCGAAGGCTGAAGAAGCTGAAAGCCACCCTGCCTTTAGGACAGGCATTCAGGAGAGACCTACTCTGAAAAATCTCAAAGCCCTGAAGAGTCACCTCAAATCTGTCCTTTGCCAAACCAACTCCAAAGTGAAGCAAGGCATAGTATGAAAGAGACCCCAGCTCATCTGTGGAAAGGGGGTGCTGTTTTTATTAGAGAAGTCAGGGTTTGCACCTCAAGCCTGGAGAAGCCCAGCCCTGTCTTCAGTTCACTCACACCTGCTTTAGAGCAGAATAAGGCTGTGCTGGAGAGCAATCTCAGCAGGTAAGAGACCAGGAAACTATTTTAAAACATGTGGAAAGTTCAGGTAATTCTCCAGTCTCCATTTCCAGCTGTGAGCATTTTAAATGCCCCTCACCTCAATGATAGAGGCAAGAAATATACACTAGAAGGGCTGGGGTGGAGAGAGATCCTGGGGAGAAGATTAATGCCTTTTAACTGAGGGGGAAAGTAGCCCCAGAAGGAGCTTCTCAGAGCTGGTTACCCTGGAGCAGGAGCCCGCCCTGCTGTGTTCTAAAACCTTTTCCATATTCAAGAGTCTCTTTCATACAGTAGCTCCAGAAAGATCTTTTTGTTTTGTTCCATTTTAAAGATTTTTTGCCTCATCTGGCAAATATAGTCATTCTTCATTGTTTTAATGTGTAAAACATTTCCAGCCAAAATGCAATTGAACCGTGCCAGAGCAAAGGTTCCAAAACAATTTTTCCAAGTCAGTGGGAAAGGAGAATGTCAGGCATGAGGGATATATTCTGTGAGAGCAGAGGCAGAACATGGTCCCCTCTCCACTGTGACGGAGCAGGGGAAAGAAGAAAGAATGAAAACCAAGGGGAAATAATTTAGGAAAAAGCAAGAGTATTCATAAGCCCAGGGAAGAACGATGACCAGCCAGGGAAGCCCTGGGGAGCATCGTGTTAATGATGAGGGACAACTGAGAAAAAAAAGAGAAAACTGCTAAGGAAGTAGAGGATGCTGGGAGTCAACAGGAAATGGACTGTGGGTTACCGGAGGTCATCTGGGAGCTCAACTGTGGCCTAAACGTGACCCAGTAAAGGAAGGTCTCTGGAGAGAATGCTTAGAGACTGTCTGCTAAAGGCATCAGAGTGAGTCCCAGATTTTCCTGTCAATATCCGAGCTCAGAATCCCATCAGGAAAGGCCCCTTGTCCGAGCCCCATGGCCCAGGGATGCAGACTGGGCTGCCTGTGTTTGACAGACATGTAGGTACACAGATCCCATCCTATGTCACCCTCTGTGTGTTTTTGATGGACTCCTCCCAAGCCTAAAATGGCAATGTTCCAGCCATGAGGCATGGGGCTAGAGAACAGCTTTTTTGTCTTCAGCAGCCAAACATCCACTTCCTGTGATGCCAGACAGATAATTAGGATAAAACAAAACCGCATTGCAGGGCTGTCAGTCCAGCTTTGCAGCTTCTGAGCAGAAATCAGGGTCATGAGTCAGAAAGGGCTTCCTGGATGGGCTTCAGTCTGAGCAGCGAGTCTACCTGGCCCATTTCTAGAAGCTCTTCACAGGAAACTCAGAGCCACCACACAGATTTCAAAAGGATTCATTCCGTCCAGGCTGCTGGGTTTCAAATGGGCTAAGGGAGCCAGAGTACAAATTCTAATTTGTTCAGGCAATGCTGAATCCTGCTAGACTATAATCCTGTCCTGCCAAACTTCTGGAAAACTTCTGAAATTACCACCCTACTGTCTCTCATCAGAACACAAACGGAGAATCTTCTCCACTTCCTGGGAAGAAGTCAGTGAACTGGTTGGAGCACAGGGGAGCACCACAAGCCACGAATGTCTCAATTACCCAGCCAGGTGAGCCCAGCCAGTCGTGGTCTGAAATGGGCCCTGAAGCAAAACGGGGCACCCAGCAGTCTCAGAGCAGAGAGCCTGTGGAGCAGAAGAGGTGTAGCTTTGGTACAATCTTGCTCCTTTGGTTGGAATATTTACACTTCTAGTTTTATTTGTGAGAAAAAAAAAAAAAAAAAGCAAAAGAATAAATAGAAAACATGCCTTTGGATGTTTCTGCCAACATCTGAGCAAGGCTTTAAGGAGATTCCAGGCAATAGAACTTGGCACTGTGCTTTACAAGTTGACATAATATTCTTAGTGCCAAATGCTAAGGGGGACCATCTCTATGACTTTGCTGGAAAAGTCTGATAAAACCCACTCCCTTATGAAGGGGTCCTCCACCATGTCTTCGCCATGGAGCTCCAACGCAATTCATAGCACTAAGGTCTGGCATCCTTTCCCGGCACGGTGCCTCATCATGGATACATGGGTGTGTCCAGGCATTGTACTTAACAAATGTACATTCAAAATTCTATCTGACTTTCCTTCTTAGCAACATCTGGGAAGTTGGGAATATGCTGGGACAATCACAGCCTGGTTTTAAAATGGAAGGAGAATTCTCTCTACTCAGAAAGTCTTAGCAGTTCACACTAGACAAAACCATCCTAGCAGAGCCAGTGTATGCGTCAGGGCCTGTAGCCTGTAGAGGTGACCAGGCTCACGGAGCCCCTGGAGGACTGCACCATCACTTCCTCAGCAAGTATATTGCTCCCACTGCCACTTCAACAAGTTATTGACCCTGAACAGCAGGTCTGTCCTGTATTCGGCTGAAAGCACATATTGGTTTGAAAATCAAGAGGAGCAGGAACCTTAAGATCATACCACAAGAAGAGGCTTACAGAAGGACACAGTGCAGGTGGAAATAATCCCCAAACTGGAGCTGGAGTGATGGTGGGTCTTCATCTTCAGAGATATGGACAAAGTCATTACTACCCCATTTATTCACTGACAGTCACTAAGGTTCACCAGGAGACACTGTGCTCTAGTGCCACTGACATCAAGGAGCTAACAACAGTTGTCACAGTAAGTGACATCTGTAAAGGTGTTTTCTATTTTACAAAATGCCCTAGCACCTTGGGAGGCCAAAGCAGGAGGATTACCTGAGGTCAGGAGTTCAAAACCAGCCTGATCAAGAGCAAGACCCATATCTACTAAAATAGAAAAAAAAAACTAGCTGATGTAGTGGCAGGCACCTGTAGTCCTACCTACTCAGGAATCTGAGGCAAGAGGATTGCTCAAGCCCAGGAGTTTGAGGTTGGTGTGAACTATGATGCCACAACACTGTTACCCAAAGGGACAGAGTGAGACTCTGTCTCAAAAAAACAAAAAATGCTGTTGTGTGTATCAACACAAATAAAGAAGAGGAACATGACCTAAATGAGAGTGAAGGAGAGATGGCAAACTGGTGTGTATGACATGCAGATGGGTGGCACTAAAAGTCATTACTGGGTTATCAAAGGAGAAAAGGGCTGCTTAATGCCAGGATGTTTGAGGATGGAAAGTTTAATGGGACAGAGGATATTGGAAAGAGAGAGAATTTTTTACCAGCGAATATAAGCGTCTTTTTTTTTCAGTCCAATAACAAGCTATAGTTTGAGCCTTTCCATGTTGCAGGCACTGCACCAGGTGCTGGATTTATGACAGTAAAAGCAACAAGCAAAGTATCTGCATTTCCTGCAGAAAAGACAGAAAATATACAAGTAAACAAGGAAATAAACAAGATAATTAGATAGTAAGTGCTTTGAAGATGATGTGACCTGGCCTTTTTTTGTTGTTCTCTACTGTGCAATATTTTGCACATATCAAGCGTTCACTTAGTTCAACCTAATTAAATATGTGGAAACACAATTACAAAATAAAACATCCAATGACAAGTTCACCAACTCTTCAGCAGTTGGAAATTCACCAAGTGTAAATTGACTTTGGCCAAGTAAATTGACATTGTTATCCTCAAAACAGCATTTAGAGCCAAACAAAATAATGTAAGTGGAAGAGTCAAATGATGTATTTTTTAAAATGAATAAAACATTGATATATTATTGAGGCAAAATTATGTTTTACATGGAAAATTCCTAATATAGTCTCAGTCATGACTTTGGGAGGAAATGATCGTAGAAAGACAACCAAGAGAACATCTTTCTAAAGTCAGGACACAACTGTCTGAAACACAAAAACAAATAAACAAAAATCCAAAGGACAAATCAAAACTCCACTCAAATGGAAATCAAGAGAAAACAGGAGTTGAAATTCTTATTGCAGATAAACCTTAAAGCAATAAAAGTAAAGAAGGATAAAGATGGACACTATATACTGGTCAAGGGAAAAATTCACCAAGAAGACATTTCTAAATATATTTGCACCAACTTAAATGCCCAGAGATTTATGAACCAAACTCTGCTTGTTCTGAACAATATGACGAACAACAACACTGTAATAGCTGGGGACTTCAACATCCCACTGACAAAACTAGATAGGTCCTCCAAGCAGAAACTGAAAAAATAAACATTGTACTAAAATACAGCTCTAGAACAAATGGGCTTAACAGACATATACAGAACATTTCATCTCAATACTGTAGAATATGTGTTCTTCTCATCAGCTCATGGATGAGAAGGTAGATCATATCCTAGATATTATCTAGATATGATTCATTCTCCAAGGTAGATCACATCCTAGCTCACAAATCAAGCCTCAACAAACTTTAAAAAAGAGAAATTACACCTTGTATCTTTAAAAACCATAATGGAATAAAAGTAGAAATCAATTCCAACAGAAATACTCATCCCCACGCAAAGTCACAGAAACTAAACAGCTATCGCTGAATGACAGCTGGGTCAGGGAGGAGATAAGAAGGACATCATTAATTTCCTTAAACAAAATGACCATGAGGCCACAAACTATCAAAACCTAAGTGATGTATATGTACACCAGGGAATATTATGCAGCCTGAAAGAAAGACAGAGACTATATCTCTTTCATGTTTACATGGATGGAACTGGAAAATATTCTTCTTAGCAAGGTATCTCAAGAATGGAAGAAAAAGTACACAATATACTCAGCCCTAATTTGAAACTAATTTATAGCTTTCATACGAAAGCTATAACCCAATCTCAACACAAGAATATGGGGAAAGGGGCAAGGGAGGAGAGGGAAGAGGGGAGGATAGGTGGAGGGAGGGTAATTAGTGGGTCCACAACTATGGTGCATCTTAGAAGGGTATAGGTGAAATTTACTAAATGTGGAATATAAAAGTCTGAACACAATAACTAAGAAAATGCCATGAAGCCTATGTTAACCAGTTCGATGAAAATATTTCAAACTGTATATAAAACCAGCACATTGTACCTCATGATTGCATTATTGTACACAGCTATGATTTAATTAAAAAAAAAAAAAAAAAAACCTAAGTGATGCTGCAAAAGCAGTCCTGAGAGGGAAATTTATCACATTAAATGTCTCTGTCTGGAAATCAGAAAAGTGCAAATCAACAATGTAATGAGTCATTTCAAGGAAGTGGAAAAGAGCAATCTAATCCTGAACTCAGCAGAAAAAAAGAAATGACCAAAATTAGATCAGAACTAAATAAAATCAAGATGAAGAGAACCATTCAGAAAATTAACAAACAAAAAAAAATGAGTTCTTTGAAAAGGTAAATAAAAATAATAAACCCTTGACCATATTAACCACAGACAAGTAAGATTGCTAATAAGCAGTGAAAGAGGGGGAAATAACCACAGATACAACAGAAATACAAAATATCATCACTGAATACTACAAAAATCTCTGTGCTCAGCAATTTGAAAACATGGAGGAAATGGACAATTTCTTGGGCCCACACCACTTCCCTATACTCAACAAGCAAGAAATAGAACTTTTGAACAGACCAATATCAAGCACCAAAACTGAAACAACAATAAAAATGCTTCCAACCTAAGTAAGTCCCAGTCCAGATGGTTTCCACACCAAAATTCTACCAAACTTTTACAGAGCTTGTATCTATATTGCAGAATCTATTCTAAACACAGAGTTAGGAACCCTTCCTAACTCCCTCTACAAAGCAAATATCACCCTGATAACAAAACCAGGAAAGGACACAACAAAATAAGAAATCTATATGTCAATATCATTAATGAACATTGATTCAAAAATACTCAATAAAAATCTTAGAAAACAGAATTCAGCTACCCCTGAAGAAATAATTCATAATGACCAGGTGAACTTCATGCCAGGGATGCAAGGCTGATTCAACATACGTAAATCTATAAACATGATTCACCACACAAACAGAAGTGAAAACAAAGACCATATGATCCTCTCAATAGATGCAGAAAAAGCACTTGACAAAATTCAGCATCATATTTTGATAAGCACATTTAAGAAAATTGGTGTAGATAGGACACTCATTAAACTGATAGAAGCCGTCTGTGACAAAACCACAGCCAACATTATACTGAATGGAGAAAAACTGAACGCATCTGCACTCAGAACTGGAACCAGACATGAACATCCACGGCTGCCACTACTACTCAGCAGAGTGCTAGTAGTCCTAGCTAATATAATCAGACAAGGAAAGGATATCAAGCCCACCCAAATGGGGACAGAGGAGACCAAAATATTGCTCTTCGATGATGATATGATCTTATACCTAGACAACCTCAACAACTCAACCACAAGACAACAACATCTCAGGATATGAAATCAATGTCCACCAATCAGTAGCTTTTGTGTACACCAACAACAGTCAAGCTGAGGTCCACATCAAAGACATAATACCTCTCACAGTAGCATGAAAGAAAATGAAATGCCTTGGAATACACTTAACAAAGGATGTGAAGGATCCTGCACAGAGAACTATGAAACGCTGAGAAAAGAAATAGCAGAGGACATTAACAAATGAAAGGACATATCATGCTCATGGCTGGGAAGAAGCATGGTTAAATGTCTATACCATCCAAATCAACCTACAGATTTAATGCAATTCCATTAAATTACCCATGTTAAACTTTGAAAATCTTAAAAGAATAGTTGTAGTTTCATATGGAACTAGAAAAAACACAAATAACCAACACAATTTTATGATATAAGAACAAATCTGGAGGCATCACTTTACCAGACTACAGGTTATACCACAAATCTATAGTGATAAAAACAGCATGGTATTGGTATAAAAATAGACACATATATCTACAGATTGGAACAGAGAATCTAGCGATGACACCTGCCTTAGATTGCCATCTGATCTTTGACAAAGCAAACAAAAGTATACATTGGGGAAAAGAATCCCCATTCAGGGAATGGTGTTCGGAGAACTTGTTAAGCACATGTAAAAGACTGAAACTGGACCCATACCTCTCACCAACCACAGGAATTAACTCATGGCAGATAAAACCACTTTGAGATGTCATCTAACCCCCTTGAGAATGGCCCACAGGACAAGATCCCCAAAGGAACAGAGGCCAGGATGACAAGTGAGCACTCACGTACTGTTGGTGGCACTGCAAATTAGTATAGCCTCTCTGGAAAGAAGTATGGAGAATCCTCTAAGAACGAAAAGAAGACCTACCATGCCATCCTGCAATCCCCTTGCTAGGTATCTACCTAAAAGGAAAAAAGATATTTTACCATAAAGACTTCTGCATTCAAATGTTTGTAGCAGCATAATTCATAATTACAAAGATGTGGAAACAACCCACGTGCTCTTCAACACATGAATGGATTAATCAGTTGTGGTATACATATACCATGGACTAAAAGCCATTTTAAAAAGATGGACATTTTGTATCTTTTGTAACAACCTGGACAGATTTGGAGAATACTCTCCTAAGGGAATATTCTTACACAAGAATGGAAAAACAGGCATCATACGTACTCAGTGCTAAATTGGAACCAGTAGATTAACCACTATGAGAGAAAAACGTAATGAAATTCAAGAGGGAGGCTGGGCGCTGCGGCTCGTGCCTGTAATCCTAGCACTCTGGGAGGCCAAGGCAGGTGGATTGCTTGAGCTCACAAGTTCAAGACCAGCCTGAGAAAAAGTGAGATCCCTGTCCCCACTAAAAATAGAAAAAGTAAGGCAAGAGGATCACTTGAGCCCAAGAGTTGGAGGTTGCTGTGAACTATGATGCCACAGCACTCTACCCAGGGTGACAGCCTGAGAGTCTGTTAAGAAAGAAAGAGAGAGAGAGAGAAAGAGAGGGAGGGAGGAGAGGAAGGAAGAAAGAGAAAGGAAGGGAGGGAGGGAGGGAGGGAAGGAAGGAAGGAGAAATTCAAGTAGGAGGCAGGGAGGAGAGGGGTTGGGTGAATTCCCACCCAGCGGTTACATCACATGAGCATATCGCACATTTCCTGGGTAAAGGGGACCCCTGCAACTCGGACTCTAACTTTACAAAAGCAAACTATGTGACCTAACTGTATGTGCCTCCATATTACTCTGAAATAAAAACCAGAATCCAAACAAAACAGTAGTCATATAACCAGATACATTGCATCAAAACTTTGACCTTTTTGTTCTTAATTGGCTAAATAACACAATTTCATTTGCATTGCATGGCCACAGTCTTATCCTACATACACTGTACCATGTTTAGTGTACACTTGACACTTATAAATAAATCAAAATTAACCAAATGAGGCAAGATGTGTTACCAGCAATAACTGTATGAAAAATACTAACATGCTTTCTCTCCAGGCTGAGGCCTGTGGCAGTGGTGGAAAGCTTATTACAAAGGGAAACCACAAAGGAAAAACAAAATAATATTCAGCTTCTGATATCCAGTATAAGATTTTTCAGCAAGGCAATAGGCTTGAGAACTAGAGAGAGCATGTTGTATAATTTGGTAGAATATTGAAAAGCCAGCCTAAAGAACTCAGAGAATCTTCTCTATCTGAATGAAAAATACAATCCTTTCATCTATTGAGAACTAGACCCCAAGCCTCGTATGGCGTAGGAGAAGAAAAGTCCTACAACCCTTTCCTATTGTTTGTTGCGAGCTCCTGGGAGGGTTCAGCCCCATGACAGCTAAATGGAAGCACAGCAGAGAACTCCAGGGAAGTCCCAAGGCAGTGCGGTCTCATCGAACTTTCTGTGGTGACGTGATGAAGGTTCTTTGCTTGACCAAACTTTGGGTACCTGAGCCTCCTTCTAGGCCTGTCTGTGGACTCCCTGGTAAAACCCAGTTGTAGCAAGGGCCCTGCTAAGTCATCTTGGCAAGAACTCCCCAGGCTCCATGTCTGATCAAATGTCTGATTTCCACCATGCCTCAGGTGAGGTCTGAACACCCTGGCACGTCTGCAGCAAGAGTCCTCTCAGGCAGGTTCAGCCAGAATCTCCCTTCCTTTGTTACCTTTCCTTAGTTTTCCTTCCACCCACCCACACCCTGCTCCTCAGTTCTAACTTCCCACCTGCCCACAGGCAGAGTTAAACCCTGTCCCTCTCTGCCGCTGCAAGGGTCTTCATACCTATCACCATGATCCTGAATAATGTCTTCCTTTTCAAACTTTAACCAGTATCATGGTTTAACCAGTATCATGAAATGATGTTTTTCTTTAACAGATGGACACCTTTTATATTTGTGCTGTATAATTATAGGAATCACTATGCCATGTGCTTCACAAGCATTTGAAGTGTGGCTACTATAAGTGAATGCTAATATTTTAATTAACCTGATTTTTTTTTTTTTTAAGAGAGTCTCAATTTGTCACCCTTGTTAGAGTGCCGTGGCATCATAGCTCACAACAACCTTAAACTCTTGAGCTCAAGTGATCCTCTAGCCTCAGACACTCAAGCAGCCAGGACGACAGGCTTCCACCACAACACCCTGCTATTTTCAGAGATGTGTTGGTTGGAGGTGGTTGTCAATCTTGCTCAGGCTGGTGTCAAACTCCTGAGCTTAGGCAATCTGCCTGCCTCTGCCTCCCAGAGTGCTTAGGATTACAGGTGTGAACCACTGTACCCGGCCTTTACCTAAATTTTAAAAGCCAAATGTTTCCAGTGACCACACAGGAGAGCATGACCCTAAGGGGTGACAAAGTCCCATGCTGGAAAAGGTAGATCAGTCACTACTTGGAAGGGAGCCTCCTGGAAGAACCTGCTGACGCCGTCAGACTGTGATGTGAGCAGGGAGTAAGCATGCCTTGTTCCAACTTTGGGGAGGCTGTTACAGCAGGTCCTGTTAATTACCCTGGATGATACTAATAGACACTTTTAGACAAGTGATTGTATAGATGAGAAAACCGGGGTGCAGGGAAGTTAAGTAAATTGCCCAAGGTCATCACACGGCCACTACGTGGTGTAAGAAGGATGGAGCCTAGCAGTCTGGCCTGAGAGCCCTCCTGTCGCTCGAAAACCTGGGCTGCACTGCAGCCTCTCAGGGGAGATGGGAGGAACGGCAGGCAGACAGCTTACAGTCCAGGAGTCATTGCTTCGCACCAAAAAAATACATTTGTAAATTTGCTAAATTATATAATCTCTTTTCCGTGTGACTCACAAGTAATCAAATTCTTAGACAGCCTTATCAATTACAAAGGCAGGCATGAATATTTCTCATGCACACAAAACCTGCTGTCTGGTTTCTTTGGAAATGACAAGACAGTCTGCCTTAGGAACACAGTGAAAATTGAGTCAGTTGTGCCTGGACTGAAGGAACAAGGAGTTCTGTAAATATGAAACAGATGGGATTTCCGGAGCTGTTCCCGTGCATTTTGGCAGTTTGTAGATGAGCTAGATTTTTTAAAATCCATTTGACTTTGTGCTAGAATCTGGTAGCAGTTGTCTCAGCCTTGTTCCTCTGCACTGGGCTTCATGTCACAGCCGTGCCCGCCTCCCTTGGAGGAGCAGCAGTCGAGCCCGAGGGTCTCAGCTGGGACACCAGCTCACAAACTGGGCTTGAGGAGAACTCCAGGGCCGCCTTCTCTGCCCTCTCTCTCTCTCTGTGGTCTCTGCAGTGATTGTGGATTCAGTTTACAGTATGGGAGTGCCCCCCCCCCTCAGTAGACAGTTTATAAACATTCTTGTGCAGCCAGCCAGCTCCCAGTAAAGATGAAATAGGTACTGTGCATTGAGCATCAACATTGTACCAGGTAATTTATCTACCTCATCTTTTGTAAATCTCAACAAAAAAGGAGAAATAATAGCATTATCCCTTGTCAAATACTACGTAACAGCAAATGCTTATCTAGTCTTTCACTGAACTATGCACATTTCTTCATTAATTAAAGCCATAACTCAGTCTTCATGAAAATGCAAAAAGTAATACATCATCATTCCTGTTTCACATGTTGGAAACAGGTGACAAGATGGTAAGAAACTTGCCTGATGTCACAGGGCGAATAAGCGACAGAGCCCAGATTTCAAAGCCAGGCACTCTGGCTCCAGAGGTTGTACCCTCAAGCAGCACTGCACCCGCCCTAGGTTCAGAGCTTGGAAAACACTGGCTCACTATCTCAAAGCTAGTAGAGGACTGAGCTGAGCTCAAACCCACACTCCTTCCTTCCCATCAGTCTCCCCCAAATGCCTGTTGTCCTAAAAGTCCCTTGGATAGCTTGTTAAAAGAGAAGCCCAAGGGCGGCCGGGTCCTCTGCAGAGGGGCCTGGACTGCCGAGACTGCACCCAGAACAAGAGGCTGGGTGCTCTCTGAGGCCAGCACTGCCCTGCTTCGGGCTCTCGCCTTTGGAGTCTGAGGTCTTCCGCAGGGCTGTGGACCTGTAAGTCAGTAGAGCACAGAACAATTTGGTCAACTTCTCGGAAGCCCTGGGAGTGACGTGGACTTGGGAGTACCACAGTTTGCATGGGCGCCAGCTGCTTGTCTGGGTGTGAGAGAGTGTGGATGTGCCTGGACGAGCTCAGGGTGACTTTCTGCTTCCCGATGAGCCTCTCCTGCCCTGTGTGACTTTCCTGCCTTGGGGCTTGTCTGTTCCCTCCTTGGCCTCCTCCCCTTTCTTCCTCCGCATTACCAGAAGTCAGGAACTTGCAACTGACTAGCTGATTCTCGCAGGACAGGAGATAGCCAGCCGGTCGCCTGGCCTCGCCCGCGGAAGGCTTGAAGACTAAGCTTCCTCGCTGCCTTGGTTCAGCAGCTGACCCAGCAACCTGGTTCCCCTCCCTTTATTTCCCTGCCCTTTCCCCTCCCCCGTGGGGCTCTTGCTGCACCCCAAGCACTTTTAGATGCCTGTACGTGCCTCGTGATCCAGGATGTGTATTTCAGGGACAGCCACGCTTATTTGGAATAAACGGAAGGATGAAGCCAGCTGAAAGCATCGGTAGAGTCCGGGGCAGACCACACCGACAGGAGTGAGCGTGGAAAGTGATTTTTTAAAAGACAGCTGATTGGAATGAGAAAACTGTGCCGTTTACACCTAACTCTTCCCTGTGGCAGTTCTGTGCCTTTCCTCCAGGTCTCTTCCCCCATCTCTAGGGAGTGGGCAGGACTGTTCAGATTCAATGACCTCTTCCAGAGCTAACAATCCATTTCTAAAGACAAATTCCATTAAGTACAGAGGACTACTAACAGTCAAAATGCTCTAAGTACAGTGCAAACTTAAGTAAGGGGCCAAAACTTTGGCCAAATACAGGTTCGTGCCAGGGAATACTGAAGGGCAGCCAGTGTCACCCGCCCCTAAGCCAAGTAGCCTCAGACTCGGCCTCTTGATATTCCCACACACTCCCAGGACATCTGACCTGGATTACAAGGGAGACTTGGAATGTTCAACCTTACTTCCTAGTCCTGCGTGGCTAACCGTGCCCAGGAATATAAATACCAAGCACTGTGTGACAGGTCAGAGCTGAGTCACCCAGCATAGGCCACACACAGTCACCGGTGTGGGTGGGGCCACGGCAAACGGATTGAGAAGGACGAAACCTTTATCCATATCCCTCATTCCCTGGGCCACTAAGAATTCAACCCAGAACACATCCAGTGTGGCCATGGGCTGTGGGGAGGTAACGAATTCTCGATGGCTGCACCCCATTAAACTGAGCCTGGGTACACTGGCAGAGACAACTCAAGCCCCAAAGAAATTGCCTAATAAAAATCCCTACTCCTGAGAGCACAGATTTGAAGAGTTAGAAGGGGCCTTAACAATGATTTAGGACAAACTGTCATTTCATAAATGAGAAAGAACCATGGGCACCCAGAAATACACATTTCACCCCTCTCACTAAGCTTTGGAACAGGCACTGTTGTGTCCTATAAACCTGGAGTCCTTTCTGATGTGCAGCGCTGGTGCTTCCTGCTCCTGTCTGCGTCACACACACACAGACTGGAACTCCTCAGTCATGACAACCAGTACTTCTATCCCATTTTGCTCATTATTAAAGATTTTCATATAAAAATACCTTTTTCACCTCACCAGAAACAAACCCCATGAAGCAGGTCCTATAATCAAGAAAACGGAGGCCACAGTTCCATAGCCCGGGACATGGCAGAGCTGGGATTCAGATGGAAGCCCAAGACTCAGATTCTTCCTGCTACTCCTCAGCTCCTACCACAAAAGGGAACAGCCCAGGTGGGACAGTGAAGAGCACCAGAGTCTGTTAAGAATGACCCACCAAGGTCACCACACAGCCAGTACTTGCTGTCTGGGCAAATCAGTTGTTTTCTGCCAACTTCCTTCCTGATGAGGAAGAATCAGGAGCTACATATTCCGAACATCAGCCTTGTTGCTACCAGTCGTCATGGCAGACTCGTGCAGGATAAATGAATAGGTGAGCAAGGCAGTGAGTCCTCCCCCACCCAGCTGCAGACGTCCACAGTTCCAGACCTCTGAAAATGCCCTGCCTATTAAAACGTGTAGTTGTTGGCACTTTACTGAGAAAGAAGGGTCCGAAAGACAGAAAACACAAGTTTCCTGGGAACCAGAGGCAGGAAAAGAGCTGGCAAGCTAAGAACCAAGAGGAAAGCCTTGGAGGAGAGGGATGCGGCTCCATGCAGGGTGCGGACACTCACTGAACCCTTCTCGGTGTCGGCATCCAAGGCTGAGGGTCCTGATCAAATTTCTATCCTCTTTACAATCCTAGGAAGTGGAGATTAATCCCGCACTACACACGAGTAAGCTGAGTCTCAAAGACAGCCTCACTTAGTCTACACGTTTGCCTCAGTCAGTCCTTCCATTTTCACTTCCTGAATTATTTTTGAAGTTTTAATTAGCCCACACACCACCCCTGTGGAACGCACTGGGTAAATTTAGAGTGTCTTGCTTTGGAGGTGGGAAACGAGGCAGAGAGACTAGAAGGCACAGCCAACTCTGAATAAAAAGGACCAGCAGGCACCCTCTCAACTCTACCTCATCTCACTAATATTTTTTGTTTTCCTGAGAGCTATGTTGAAGTACAACTGCACGATGAAATGTTGTTCTGTCATTAAAAACAGAATGAGGTTTCCCACTACTCCCCCCCCCCCCCATGCGCAACGTGAGGGCAGAGAGCACATTCTCAGGTGAAGGGCTCAGCTACAACTTGAAATTACCTAACACATGCAAACGATGTAACCTAATTTTGTTTGTACCCTCGTATTAATTTTAAATTAAAAAAAAAATGAAGAAAAGACAGAAATGGGGGGAAAACAACAGTAATGAGCGTATGAGTTTTCATTGACATTAAAATTTTTCATCACATGCAATGAATAGCATGATTCCACTGAAGGTTAGAACAAGGAGGGTGTGTGAGTGTGTGTGTGAGTGTGCAACAGAAAGAGAAAGTGAGACGAAGGAAGGCTAGCAACAGGAGGAGGGGGTGAATTAAAGGAAATAAATGTTCACCTGCCAAAAAGTTAACAACAGATATCTCGGGGTGGGGAAATGAGGAGTCATAAAGTGGTTTTCCTGTCTTGGGAAGGGAGAGGATGGTGGGTTATCTTTATTTCTTCCATTTCTATTGTAAAAAACACAGTACTTGTACAATAAAAAATGAGTTATGCAAAAAGGTATTAGTCACCCCTAAATTCTATGACTAATTCGAGAGCAAGGTGGATGGGAGAGTAAGGTGTGCTTACGATGGCAAAGGACCTATGGGGGCAGGAATCACAGTCTGGACATCTGAGAAATGTCACAAAAGTTGTATTTTAGCACAGATAATACAGAGGTCCTCTTCCAGACTGAATGACTGGGGGTAGTCCTAGTTAGGTACTCACCAAGAAAAAATTTGTGCTTACTCTGGAAAACTAAACAAACGGAAAACCTTGAAACCTTTTTAAAAGTATGGGCTTTATTACTTTATTAATTTTTAAAGAATACCTTAATGAGTTCACAGACAGCTTCATATGTGAATATTACACATAGATTTTCTGAATACATGTGATTATATAATCAGTTAATAAGTGTTTATTAGTTTATTCCCTCTATAAGGCCTGATCCAATTATTCTCGAGGCCATCTAACCATCTGTGAGGGAAGAAGTGCGTCAGAGTCTGTGATCCAGAAACACACCACGCTTTATAAAGACAGCTCTCCAATCCCAGGAAAGACCTATTTTTACTCCTTAAACTACTGAGAAAATAACCAATCAGCTGCAAAATACAACACAGAAGACAAATTTAAAAACAAACAAAATAAAAACCCTTCAAAGAAGAACTATAGCATTTACTCAGTTTTTTTACTTCCTCGTGGTGGTTTGGGGCAATAGACAGAAACGGATGACTGAACTTAGAGCATCTTATTAAATTAAAATTCCTTGGAACCAAACAGCTTTCTCTTGATTACAGTGCAAGTTACCGCAAAAGATAAAAGTCTAAGCGCCAGTTTCTAGTCCACAGTTGATGGAGAATTCAGAGGATTCTAGAGAAATAAAAGCTATATCTCATTTCCCTATGGTCACATATTTCTAATGAGTTAAATTTGGGGCTCCATCTATTTTTTTTCAGCCCTGCACACCCAGGAGTTTTGTCACAAAATTATTTACAGTGGGAAGCCTCAATATTATTCCACTGTTCAAAATGTGAGTGGCTATTTCAATACATTCTTGATGAGAACGTCTTTCAGCAGGGAACACAACACCGTGGGCTGAGCAGGTATCTGATAAACACGTTCTGTATTAGATGGGATTGTTGATTTGGTCAGACACATCGCAATTAGTTTCTCAGGGTTATGCCAAGATCTCAGGCATTGAAAGAAAGAGAAATTAGAAATACGTTTCTTAAATACATAATAAACTGTCAACAGTGTTTGATATAACAGGAGCCTAACTTGAATTAAATTAAAAATGAGAAAATTATTAGCACAAAATATATAAGGAAATAAGAGGGGGGGAAAGTCATGGAAAGAGCCAGAATATCCCTGGTTCTCAGGAGCAAGTGGAGCCAGAACCTCAAGCACTGCCAGTGTTCTCTGTCTGTGACTCTCGTTCCTTCCACTTCGTTGCTGCCCTTCTCTCAGCGGCCACTGACTTCCTCCAGGTAGAAAAACCATGGAAACCACCAGTCAAATACTCTTCATCACAGAGCTTCTATCTTCTGCCAGTTTTAGTGAGGAAAAACCCCAAGGAAGTAATCTGACCCAACCAGCGAGGTGCATGTGCCTGCCCACCCACCCACCAACCTTGTCAGAAGGACCGGGCAGCCCTCCTCTGTCCCCACGGCTGGACCAGGGCAGGACAGTTACCAAAAGATTGGGTGCTTCCTCCAGAAGAGAGAATTGGGGGTGCAGAACAAGCAAAGTAACAGGTGTAATGAGATATCATTCATCCAAACAGTTTTGTTTGTAGTTACCTTAATTATTATTAGTAGTATAATAAGACAGCAATGTGAAGTTAGGCTGGACACACGTTATAAATGGAACGGGAACATGTGTGTATTTCATTTAAAGAAAAAACAACATTGCATTGAGGAAGAGTTGAAATGCAGTAAACTACATGTGTTTAAAACACACAATGTGAAACGTCTTGACATCTACACTTACATCCCTGAAACCATCAACACCACCCATCCTCTCTGAAAGGGAGCTCCCTCCTGCCCTCTCCGTCCCGCCCTCCTACCTCCTCCCAAGCTCCTCACATCCCCAAGCAACCATTGACCCCGTTCTGTCCCAGTCAGTAGTTTGCAGCCTCTAGGATTTTGTGTCCAATATAAACAGAGTCACGTGCTCTTTCCCATCTGATTTGTTCACTCTGCGTAATGATTGTGAGACTGGCCCATGTTGTACCAATAAGTCATTCCTTTTTATTGCTGGGTAGAACTCCATTATACAGTGTAATGGACTGAAATGTGTCCTCCTAAAATGTCTATGTCAAATCCCTAGAATGTAGCACTCTAGAATGTGACTACATTTGGAGAAAAGGCCCTTAAAGAGGTAATTAAGTTAAAAGGAGGGCCTTAGGTGAGTCCTAATCCCATCTGACTGGTGTTTTTCTAAAAAGAAAAGCTGAGATTCGGACAGGAGGGACACCAAGAAGGCCCACAGGAAGGAACCACCCCCCACCCCCAGCTGAGGACCCCAGGAGGAGGCAGCCATGCACAACCCAGGCAAGAGTTTCAGAAGAAACCAGCCCTGCCGGGGCCCTGACCCTGCACGTCTGGTCTCCAGAACTGTGGGAATAGAAACTTCTGCTATTCCTGTTGTTTACCCCCATGCAGTCTATAGTACACAGTGTCTAGCAAAGTAGCACATGCAGATTTACCACAATTTGTTTATTTATTAGCCTGTCGATGGGTATTTGTGTTATTTCCAGTTTGGAGCTATTACAAAGCTGATAGGAAAATTGATATTTTTGTGTCTAAATAAAAAATTGATATTTTTGTGTCATTTCACAGAAGGTAGATGCCTCTGTGTTATGGCTGAATCACATATGAGTGTTCTAAGAAACCACCCAGCAGTTGTCAGAAGTGGCTGTGCTCTTTTGCACTTGCACAGGTCAGTGTGCTGGGGCTCCTGCTGCTCCACGTCCTCACAGAAACTCAGCACAGACAGCGTCTCCCACCCCACACACCCTCGTAAGCCTATGGTGCATCTCAGTGTTGTTTTAATTTGCGTTTCTCTAATGACCAGTGAGCGGGAAGGCCCGCACGAGCCTGTCTACCGTCCTGTGTTTTCTCTGATGGGGTGGCTGTTGGAGTCCTCCGCCCATATTTTTATCAGCATGGCCATTTTTTATTGGACGCCTGAGACTGTAAATTTTACCCTTCTAGGAACGGCATTTTTTGTATTCCTACACACACTCTTGAGTTTTGTTCTGGGATGTAGGTAAATTACACAGAAAAAGTTTAATCCTTTTGGATGCTATTTTTAGGCTCCTTTCAGTGGGATTAGAGCAGCATCTAACCTGGGGCTGGGGGCCTTACTGTTAAGGCACACCCCTCCCTGCACCCCACAAGACACAGATGAGGAGGCCTTCTGCTCTGCTTGGCAGGAACAGGAACTATTCCCAGGCCTGCCTGCATTCACTCCAGGGAGGGTTTCCTCCATCCCCCCAGAACGGTTCTTTCCCTAGACACAGTAATTTTCCCAAATGTACATGTTACTCAGTGCTCATAGGCATATTTGGGGGACCCTGCACCTCTCCCCAGTCCTCCATGCAGCTCGGTCAGTCTGGGACTCTGTCCTGTGAAGGCGACCTGCCTTGGCCTCCTCAGCATTCCTCCTAGCCAGCTCGATTCAGAGAGGCAGCCGGACCCCTTGGCTCCCCCTCACACAGACACACACACATGGGGCCTGGACATGCTCCCCCCCACCACACACACACACACACACACAAGGCCTGGATACCCCACCACCACCACGCACACGCCCAAGGCCTGGACCCGCTCTCCGCAGTCCCCAGGTGCTATCACACTGCTTATCTTGTCTCCCTCCTCCCTGAAATCACCTGTGAGTGACTTACACTGACTGTCATGAGAACCATATACTATTTGGGAGTTTAGGGGTTTTTTTCATGGTTTCAGGTCAGAAAGTAAAATCAGACCCTATTATTTCACTTTCTCTGGAAGCGGAAATCTGTAGTTCTTTTTTCAAAGTATTTATGTCCGTTTGCATAGGAAAAGTTCCTTGTAATATAATTAGAAGTTTTCATATCTCTCCAGAACGTCTCTGTCATATGCAATTTCTATATTGGTTAAAACAGGAAGGGCCAGATAGTAAATATTTCAGACTTCGTGGGCCACAGATGGTCTCTGTTGCATATTCTTTGTTTTTAACAACTGCTTAAAAGTGTAAAACAATTTAAATCCTTTTCATGGGCTATATGAAAGGAAGCCGTGGGCTGGATTTGACTTGTGGGTCATAGTTTGTTAATCCCCGAGTTAAGATAACATAGTCTCAGAAAAGCAAACCCAAAATCTTAGTGGGTTAATACATATGACAGACATTTATTTTTCACACATGCTGCAAATAGATACTCGTGATTAGTAAGTACCTGTCCTCACTTTTGAAGTCACAATACGGGGACACACAGTCCTTCCGTCCCAGGCGCCTTCATTTCCACACAGAGCTCCCAAGGTTGTCGTCACAGCACAGAGCAGGCGTCCTCAAACTGCAGCCCACGGGCCACATGAAGTGGTGTGAATTGTATTTGTTCCTGTTTTGTTTTTTTACTTCAAAATAAGATATGTGCAGTGTGCATAGGAATTTGTTCATAGTTGGGTTTGTTTTAACTATAGTCCGGCCCTCCAACGGTCTGAGGGACAGTGAATTAGCCCCCTGTTTAAAAAGTGTGAGGACGCCTGGCACAGAGTGTGGAGGGTGGACTGTGGGAAGTTCTCAAGGGCAAATCCTCAGGGTGTAGCTACTCCCAACTACCTGTCATTGTTCAGAACTCGTTCACATCAGCACTTCTAACTGCAAGAGAGGCTGGGAAACCTAGCTTTGCCGCGTGCCTGAGAGAAAGAGGAAAAGGACTTGGAGAACGACCAGTTAATTTCATTACAACATCCAGAGAATTTAAGCAGCTGTGCCCCACATACCCAAGGTGTGCATCCTCTTTGCCAAGTTATTCTTTACCTTATTGGTTCCACGTATAACACGCCAGAAGGTGGGTGTCAGCAGTTCGTGCGCTCATTGCACCCCATCCTCCTTTCACCCTCATCTCCAGTTCTGCAGAAGTGAGGTTGGCTCCTTCTGCAGGAGCCCGTCCTGGAGGCCTCCTCTCCCTCCCACTCCTCTGGTGCTCCATGAAAGAAGCTGAGACGGAAGCAACTCCGCGATGCTCTCACCTTTAGTTAATGGCAGGACTCCCCTAAGAATCCAGAGTGATTTTTCTATCCTGGCCTGTTGTTTCTTCCCTCATTTTATCAGTGTTGTCTTTGAAGGGAGAATTTTTACTTCATTATTCATTATATACTGCAAGTGTCTGGAACACATCTAAGTGCTCAAAAAAGTTTGGTATAAATTAATTTTGTACCTGATAATAATTGGTCTATTAAATTTCTACTCACAAAAGATACGCCAGTCTTCCTTTGGAGAATCAGCCATCATTGGACAAATTCCCTAATACTTGTCTCACTTTTTCCAGGGACTTTTCTATGAGGCACCGTTATTTTCTCTGAATCTTTCAGGTGTATAAATATATTAGTTTGTGCATTATTATAACAATTAATGTTTCAACTTGACTAGAGCATTGAATGCATGAACTTTTTTGTTTGTTCATTTGTTTATAATTTTTATAGACATAGTGTCTTACTATGTTGCTCCATCTGGCCATGAAGTCCTAGGCTCAAGAGATCGTCCTGACTCAGCCTCCAAGTAGTTGAGACTACAGGCACACACCACTGCACCCAACCCGTTTGTTAATTTATTTAATAGAAAATAAAATCCTCTAATAATAGCAAGGGATCCCCTGTCTTGAGAGCCATAAATAAGATTAAGTCAGTCTCACCTCAACACCCCTCATACACACACCTGATTGAACTCTTGAAGGAGGCTCAAACCCCTCTCCAAATTTACGTTAATTTATAGGAACTTGTGCTCTCATACCAGCCTCCTTCCCCACACTAAGATGCGCTGTCCTTGCTCTGCCACCCAACCCCAGCACCTTCCTCGGCCCCTTCACTGTGGCACAAATGCTCGATACACCAGGAGCTCTCAGACGAGCAATGCCGTAAAGCTGCTGAGCGCATGTTGCCTAAACTTCAGCCATCTCACCTACACAGGATCCTTCCATACCCTCTGTTCCTATTTGCCTCCCTTGTGACTTTCTCAGAAGCCTCCCAAATTGTCCCTCCCTGTGACCTGCACAGAGCCTGGCCCCACTCACACAAGCACCCACGGATATTTCAGCAGACGTTACTGTAGGCAGCTGTAGGGTCAGAGATCGTGGATGCCCGGTCGTCTGCCCCAGGCCTCAGGTTGCCCTGACCCGTCAACCTCGCCCTCTCCCTTCCATGTCTGCTCTTTGCCCTTTCCTTTCTCAGGGTCCGTGGCGCTGTTTCTAGTAGAATGGATAGACCCTTGTGTTTGAACATGTGCCTGAGATCTCCATTTCTACCCTAAGCAGCTTACAAATATATTTCTTCCAAACAAATTCACCCCTGCATCATTACATAAACATTTCCTGGGAAGCTGCAGGATGCACAATTTAATCCTTTTTTAAAAAGAACATGAGCCGTGGTCAGAGTAGACTCGGGGCCCGTCCTGACCTTACAAGCTTGTTCATGGTTCAAGTTGACCATGAACAAAACACTGAGACTTGGCAGCTCAATATCTTTATAAAGTGAGACCATTGGTCCGTGTTTACTGAGTATAGTTCAACTGTCTATTGAGGGTAAACTCCAGAAGGGTGGGTTCAGTAAGCTTTTGTCTCTGGTTAAGTAGATGTTCAATTGATTCTGTTCATTGACTAGATTTAAAATAGGAATGATAACAACATCACAGATATGTTTCAATGACTAAATATAAAATAAAAAAAAAAAAAACATAGAAAAAGTATTCCCCAGCCTCAAACATCTCATCCTTTACTTGAAGAGAAACAGGGCCAGGCGTGACAGCTCACACTGGTAATCCCACAGGAGTTTGAGGTTGCTGGGAGCTCTAAGGACAATACAGCACTCTACCCAGGACGACAGAGTGACACTCTGCCTCAAAAACATATAAAAATACAGAGAAACTGAACAAAGTAACAGCTCTAAAAGAGATGCCAAGACAACAGAGAGAAAGCCTGAATTTTGCCTTCAAATCTCTTTCATAACAAAATAATGTCTATCTCCTAAAAATCTCAGAAATAATTTTAACCATCACCAGAGATATCAGTTGGGAGCTGAGATGTAACCAAAACCAAGTACAACAGCATGAAGAATAGAACGGTCACTGTGAGGCAATGTCCCCCACAGAACACAGGCTCAAAATGGTCACTGAGATGGAATGTCCCCAACAGAACATGGCACCTAAATGGACACTGTTAGTCAATGTGCCCCCCACAACACGGCACTTAAATAGATCACCGTAAGGCAATGACCCCAAAGAACACAGTGCCTAAAAGGTCACTGTCAGGCAAAGTTCCCAACAGAACACAGTACCTAAACATAAAGAGTAGAACGGGCAATGTGAGGCAATGTCCCCCATAGAACACAGCACATAAGTGGTCACTATGAGGTAAAGTCCTCCACAGAGCGGAACCGAAACATAAAGAATAGAATAGTCACTGTAAGGTAGTGTCCCCCACAGAACTCGTAAATAAATGATCACTGGGAGGTAAAGTCCCCCACAGAACACGGTACCTAAACATAAAGAATAGAAGGGTCACTGTGAGACAATATCCCCCACAGAACATGGCACCTAAATATATACAATAGAAGGGTCACTGTGAGGCAATGTCCTCCACAGAACGTGGTACCTAAACATATAAAATAGAAGGGTCACTGTGAGGCAATGTCCCCCACAGAAAGTGACAACTAAACATATAGAAGAGAAAGGTCACTGTGAGGCAATGTCCCCCAAAGAACACGGCACCTAAACATATAGAATAGAAGGGTCACTGTCAGGCAATGTCCCCCATAGAACATAGCAACTAAACATATAGAATAGAAGGATCAATGTAAGGCAATGTCCCCCATAGAACGTGGCAACTAAACATATAGAATAGAAGGATCACTGTAAGGCAATGTCCCCCACAGAGCGTGGCAACTAAACATATAGAATAGAAGGGTCACTGTGAGGCCATGTCCCCCACAGAACGTGGCAACTAAACATATAGAATAGAAGGGTCACTGTGAGGCAATGTCCCCCACAGAGCGTGGCAACTAAACATATAGAATACAAGGGTCACTGTGAGGAAATGTCCCCCACAGAACGTGGCAACTAAACACATAGAATAGAAGGGTCACTGTGAGGCAATGTCCCCCACAGAACGTGGCAACTAAACACATAGAATAGAAGGGTCACTGTGAGGCCATGTACCCCACAGAACGTGGCAACTAAACGTATAGAATAGAAGGGTCACTGTGATGCAATGTCCCCCACAGAACGTGGCAACTAAACATAGAGAATAGAAGGGTCACTGTGAGGCAATGTCCCCCACAGAATGTGGCAACTAAATGTATAGAATAGAAGGGTCACTGTGAGGCCATGTCCCCCACAGAACGTGGCAACTAAACATATGGAATAGAAGGGTCACTGTGAGGCAATGTCCCCCACAGAACGTGGCAACTAAATAGTGGTATATTTTTCTTAATTTGTCAAAAATCACATGAACTGTTCTTTTTACTTAAAATGTAGGGCTATATACGTGACATCTATATTCATATCCATATATACTTTGAAAGCTTCCTACATTGATTTCCATCTCCCCGTGGTGATATATGATTTATCCTTCTAGTAAGTCTGCCATTTTGCTTATAAAATTCTTTTTTTTTTTTTTTTTTAGTTTTGCATATACATGTGTTTGGTTTCCATTTTTTGCCTTCACAAAATTTAAGAGGCTTAAAATTTAATAACAACAACAATGTTTAACATAAGGACTAGAAACAAAAACCTTGTAAAGAATGAACGAACATTAATACATTCAGAAAAGGAATCAGAGAAATGCTGCATCGAAATTGGAAAATTCTTTAAAGCAGTTTTTGGCCATGTTTCTGAAAGGTAGAACTAAGGTCTAAAAGAAGTTGAACCAGGAGAATTAAATTGCCCAGGAGACTGGGGAATCTTTCTCAGACCCATCTTTCTCAGGGGGCAAAGACGTTTGTGATGTTACTTTGTGGCCTGCTTTGAGGGTACCGGAGGGAAAGGCTTTGAGCCCTGAGTATTGAGGGGGAACACGTGACTTAGGTGGCTTTAAATGATCAAGGGTCAGCCCAAACACCCTAGCTTTGGCCTAAGGTTTGGGGCAGGAAATGACCAGGAAATCCTCCTGAAAACTACTATGACAGCCCTGGGGACGGGAGACGTCCGAGACCCACTTTGTACTTCCCTGTGCTGCGTTTCCTCCTGGGCTCCTGCAAGCATTAGTTAGGTGAGTTACACCCACATACCGCAGGACGAGGGCTCCTGCAGAGTCCGTGCCTGGTGTACAAAGCAGGACAGGGAAAAAGCAGCCCTTTATGAGTCGCCAAGAGTTGACCAACAGCAGAGCTTTCCAACACTTAGCGTAGGCACACACCCCTGGAGAGTTTGCCAAAGTGCAGATTCTCATTGAAAAGGTTAGGGTGGGGCCAGGGGACGCGCACCTACGGCTGGAGAGGCTGGGACACAGTTTGAGTAACAAGAATCTGTGGAACTTCTTCTAGAGCAGCCGCATGGGGGACACAAGTGCTTTCTCCAGAAGTCCTCAGCTATTCAACAGGGAATTGAATGTCCTGCCAAATGGGACTCAATGGTGAAAACCTGGACTGGGATTACTTAAGTATTTTTCACAATTTTGAAGCTTCAATTCCCACTGCTGCTTGTCTGTGAACAAATAAACAGATATCAAGACACCCATTAATAGAAAAAAAAAAAAAAAATACTTAGTTTTTCGCAGCTTGGGTTATTTTCATACTAATGGCCTGGTTCCATAATGCCTGCATGTCAGACAGTATTTCCTGCCTGTGGAATTGCCCCCGTTAGTCTAACTTACATTTCTACAGCACCCAGTTCCCTAAATAGCACTAAGGCTCCCAGTCCATCCTGCACCTGGAAGGTGTTGTAGCATTTTAGGTCACAATGGCTATTTACATTCCTGGGGACTAGAGTTTGAATGTTTTCACGATTTACTCTCTGAGAGAAGGGCAGCCTATGCAAATATATGTAATGTAGTTTTACTTAAGAAACATAACTAAGATGTTTAAAACCTCACCTGCTCACCTCGCCCTGTTCTCTCAGAAATGTGTCACAGAAGCAAAGCGCGGACCTTGACTCCCCGGCACCACAGAAACCCACTTGCATCGACCCCCTCATCCCAGCACAGCTCCTGAACCATCTCTGCACCCCTGACTGAGTCAGGAACAAAAGCTCTGTAGAGTAAAACACACACTAAGAAAGAACACACATCTCCGCAGGAACACAGGCATATTCACGTCTGTATCCTATGGCAGGCCCTGCTCAAAAAACCTTAGAGTTAAAAAAAAAAAGCAGACATCTAATTTGTTGTTGCTATGCAATTGACTATTTTGTATATAATTATAAACCGGTGGACCACAAAATTGATAGTTTGGGGATGAGATTAACCAGTTTGAATACAAACAGAAAGCCTTAGTTGGCAAAACCCTTAAAGGTCACCTAATTCCCGAGCTCAGCTGATATTAGAGTGCTGTTTTCACAAGGAGCGTGGAGCCTGTGGCTGATCACGTCTAATAATCAGCCCTCTAGTCCATTTTTTTGGCATTTCTGACTGTTAGAAAGTTTCCCATAAGTGAAACAAAAATCTGTTTTCCTGTGTGTTTTAGGCATGGGATCGCATTCTAGTCGGGTGGCCCAAGGGACTTTGATGCACCGGCCAAGCTATGGAGGTGATCAGCATCAGGAGCTAGGCTGCTGTCCTGATACTTACGTGTGGTGCATGTCCAGTCTACAAAAACTAGGGCAACTTAAGGAGGCGGTCAGTGTGAGGCGGTGTCAGCTGTGCAGGTCCTACTGCTTCCTCTCCTATATTGTAAAAGTTTCCTCATAGGTCATTAATGGAACCTCAAATGGTACTATATGAATGAAGTCCTGTGTAATCCCAGCTATCACCATGGCCTCTGCTGTGCTCTAGGTAAAACTATTTCAAACACTGACTTCACAGATGGCCCGTGGTCCAACAAGTTCTAGTCTGGCCTAAGTAAAGTGAAATAGGCTTGGTTTTTGCAGGAATTTTCAGTCTTTAATACGCTAGCATGCTTTGTAAAACTCTCCCACTCCCCTTACTTTCTCTAAGAGACCTGGTCTCAGTTGTTGTCCAGGCTGGTCACGATCTCCTGGCCTCAAGTAATGCTCCCACCCCAGCCTCCCAAAGTTCTGGGATTATAGGCAAGAGCCACCACACACAGCCTGTGAAACTTTAATGGAAGGAAATAATGTAAATTATTTCCCCAAAATATACCTGCATGACTTTTTTAACTTTAATATGTGGAAGAAACGTCAACTTTCAGGTTTGACTGTCCCAAGTCTCACATTCAACTTATCTATCTCCTGACTTATGTAACCATGAGGAAATTCCTGAGCTTCTCCAAGACTCATTCTCCCTTTCTTGTGAAACTGGGATAATTATGTCTGTATGTCTGTGTCCCTGTGGGTGTCGCCTGGCTGGTGTGAGAACTTGAGAGACAGTAGGTAACACGCCTTACCTGGCGTCTAGCCCATAATTAGCAATCAAGAAATGGAAGTAATTATTGCATTTCCGTACGGGCCAGTGAATATAAGCTCTCTCAAACTGATCTTACCAAATATACAACTCATTCCAAATGTGCAGGACGAAGAAGATTCTCCTGAACACTTGCACCATATTCTTGCTTCATCTTTCCTTAAAAGAAACATTTGCTAAAAAACTGCCTCTCCTCAAAGCAGGAAAATTAATTGTGTTGCAAAGCATACTGGAATCAATAGGAAAGGAGGAAGGAAGCACCGGGAACTTGGACTTTGTGTGTTGGATCAGTGCCAGGGTGAGGTCGGAATCTACCCGCCCCCTGGAAACCAGAAGCAAAAAAGAGCCAGAGTGTCAGGAGTAACAAGCACAGATCTGCCCTTCCCAAACTCTCTCTTCACAAATTCCTCTAACTGTTTTAAAAAAGTGTCCTGATATTCTTGGGGTATTCTTGGGGAGAGTAAAACTTAATTAGCAGCAGGAGAAGCAGGTTCATCAGCTTTAACAATGGCTGAGAGCTGCCTGCTGCTCATTGTAACAAGTACATCCGATGTTGTGTGTCACATAAGGCCCACCAGACATTGTCACAATCATCATCACCATCAGGGAAGGGGGAGGCGCCCCACACTGTAGAAGCAAGCAGGGAGGTGGAACTTTGACCCACACTGTGGTGAGGCAGAGCCCCCTGAATTAGAGGAAGTCCCAGCTGAGGGTGAGTTCCAGACCCAGCTGGGCCCCTTCACCACAGTGGGACTTGGTGTCCTCGCTGTGGGAAGACTTCCGTGAGTCTTCCAGCTCTCACATCCTGAGCCCAGAACCGCCTGCACCAGGTACTGGTTGTGAAAGGTGGTGACTCAGGCCTTTGGTATCAGGGAGGGAAAGGCCAGTGAAGGAGGAAAGACGCAGGCAGCCCCTGTGATAGACAGGACCTGCTGGGAAAGACCTGCCCCGGGCAGGACACCCACACGCAGAGTCTGCCCTGCTCCGTGTCAGGGCGTGCTGGCTGCTGGCTGTGTGTCCGTGTCTGTGTGTACATGTTTGTGTCCGTGTGTCTGTGTGCCTCTGTGTGCCTATGTCTGTGTGTCTGTGTCCCTGTGTGTGTCTGCCTGACATTTTTTTTGGTCTGAGTCATAGCAGAGCTCCATGTTAGGCAGGAAAGTGAAGAATACAATCTTGTAATGCCCCGAGACTAAACACAGGCCCAGTAGGATTGCCAGATAAAATGCAGAATGCCCAGGTGAATTTGAATTTCAAATAAACAATGAAAAAAATTTTTAGTATAAGTATGATCCAAATATTGCATAGGACATACTTACACTGAAAACTGTTTATTTACTTAAAATTTAAATTGATCCACACACTCTACAATTTTATTTGCTAAATCTAATAGCCTTGATTCCAAGGAATAGCTGCTCACAACAAACAGGGTGTGCACACAGCTATGTTAGATGATGGCCAGAGAGAGAGGGTCTCACCACTAAGAAATTTATATAGTATTAGCCTCTTGCATGAACACTTGACTCGAACCTCTGGAAGCATCAACTTTGACAACTTGTCAGGTCAGAGCATCCCTCGACCAGCATTTGAAGAGATGTGCCTCAGTGGGAAAACCATTTCCCTTCCCTGTTCCCTGGCAACATAGTTAGCAACTGAGTAAACAACTTTGGTGTTAAACTGGCCTGGATCCAGATACCAGACCTGTGGTGACTCATTATGTGGCCTTAACCAAGATACATACATTTTGCAAGTCTCAATTCCCTTGTGTAAAAGGACAATAACTTCTGGGTCGCAGGGCATGGCTGACAACATGGCCTGGGTACTTGGTGCACGCTGGAGAGTGAGCACCCAACGGGGCCGCCAACATCATTCTGTCCATTTGTGCATTAATTTACTTGTTTTACCAAAATTACTAGTTTGGCAGAGCAAAGTAAATGTATTTATTCTTATTCCCATTCATTCCCAGAAAGAAAGATGCAGGTAAGAAGTCTGTGGCCACATGTGGGAAGGGGACACTGTGCAGGGCAGGTGACAGTGAGGTCCCAGGCCCAGCGTGGTGCTGGACATGGCACTGAGAATGCTCAGGAGAGCCACTTCTTTCTCCATTTGAAGAAGGTGAGGAAAGTGTCTGGGTTTCTAAACTGATATGGGGACTAGAATTTCCCACTGCTTGCAGGAGCAGGAAAGGAGAAAGGCCGGAATCTAGCCGGTATTTCCCCTTCTGCTCTCTCTACTTTTGACCTTCACAGTGAAAACCATTTATGAATTTAGTAGGTGTCGCTTCATTGACCTCCATTACTCTTGACAACTGTGATGTGAATCTCAATTCATAAACTCAAAATGAAAAAAAAAAAAGCAATTTTATTTTTCCTTAAATCTCCCTCTTTCTGCTCTTGAGCTCCCATTCTGCTAAGTGCCACCAACAACTTGCACTTGGTCACTCTTATCCCTTAGCCCTCCATTCCCAGGGGCTGCATCTAAGCTGCATGCAGGGGACTGAACATAGGAGATGTCATCAGGTCCTGGGTCTTCCTTTATACATTTTGGCCCTTCTGGAACATTCCTTGCCTCAACCCTCTGCAGTCCTTGATACACTTTAGCTATTTGCTCTGAGGGTTATAAAACTACGAAGAATAGCAAAGAAAGGGCTGAATGGGGCGGCGCCTGTGGCTCAGTGAGTAGGGCACAGGCCCCATATACCGGAGGTGGAGGGTTCAAACCCAGCCCCGGCCAAACTGCAACAAAAAAATAGCCGGGCGTTGTGGCGGGTGCCTGTGGTCTCAGCTGCTTGGGAGGCTGAGGCAGGAGAATCGCATAAGCCCAGGAGTTAGAGGTTGCTGTAAGCTGTGATGTCATGGCACTCTACCTGAGGGCGGTACAGTGAGACTCTGTCTCTACAAAAAAAAAAAAAAAAAAAAAGAAAGGGCTGAATGTTAATTGAACATTGGTAAAAGAGAAGGGAAAAGTTAATTGGTTACTTAGTTGCTGCAATAACTTTTGCCCTAGTTGGAAAGAAATGGTCCCAGGATTAGAGCCAGACTTGAGAGAAAGAGATACACTATCAGATTTTCCTTCTGGGTCTTGGAAAAAGTGTGAATAATCAAAGCAAGGTAAAAGGTAAGAAAGAGATACGGGCAGTGAGGCAGTGCAGAGCTTTCTAGAGCAGGTGACGTCGGCAGTGAGGCAGTGCAGAGCTTTCTAGAGCAGGTGACGTCAGCCCAAGGAAAAGCAAGGAGCCCCCCCCCCCTTCAGGACAGAACCAGCCAATGAGAGAGCTGAGAGGGTGACAGGTGGGAGAGGAAGCCATCAGCTACCAAGCCTGGACAAATCCTAACCCTCAAACTACAAGTTCTTCCAAGGAAAAATGCAGAGAAACCTCAAAAGTAAGAGAAAGTAGATGTTTCCATGAGAACAGAAAGAGAGGCCATCTTTTATTCTGTTGACTGGGTACTTGTAAGTTTAGAGAAAGTGGCACTTCAATCCCCTTTTTAAAAAGCACTTACATAAATCTTGCTCTCTGACGCAAGACAAAGAAGCAATTAGAGATTATTAATTACTCTGTTACTTTAGTGATATCTTTTATGGAAAAATTAAAATCTGCTGAATCATGTGCCATTTTTGCCTCATCAGCCTTGTCTAAAGGATTCCGTTCACATGGCCTTTGTCTCAATTCCTGGGCTCCCACAATCATTGCCCAATGGTAGCTAATAAAATTATAATTGATGGGATACAACCAAAGGTCATGTGTTGGAAACTTGGTCCTAACGCAGCAGTATTGAGAGGTAAAATCTTTGGAAGCAGAATCCTCATGAATTGAGTAATCTACTCATGGATTAATAGACTAATAAATCAATGGATTAATGGGTTATTGAGAGAGTGGGTTAATTATCAAAGCCAGTGTGGCCATCTCTCACCCCCCCCCCCCATGTGGTGCCCTGCACTGCTCAGGACTCTGCAGAGGGGGCCACACCAGATGTAGCCCCTCCACCTTGGACTTCCCATCCTCCAGATTCTGAGAAATAAATGTATCCTCTTTATAAATTACCCAGTCTCAGGTATTCAGTTATAGTAATGGAAAATGAGCTAGGATAAACAGCCAGAAGGAAAGGATATGCCTTGTGTTTTAAAACCTGCTTTGGAATCCCTGAGGCTTCAAGGCCTTTCCTTTGGCATAAGGAGGGGAAATCAAACCCCCTACTCAACCTCTTTGTCCAGGTTTGCACTCAATTTCAGCTGCCAAACAGAGCATCAGCGCGTCCAGCAGGGCCCTATCCACCTGACTGCCTGCTGCTCTCTTGAGAAGCTCAAACACAGCAGCTCTCAACAATCTCTCTTCCCCAGGGGGGATTCCAGGGTTCAGTCTCAGAGACATCATTGTCAGCCTTCCCAGGGCAGGAATCTCCATCCCGTCCTTGGCAAGGTCCCCATCCTATCTAATGAACCCCCAGTTTCTATTTTGCTTTATGCTCCTAAGTTTTTTAACATTGCCCTTTTCTGTGGATCTTCAAATCAACACCCCCCCCCCAGTCCAAGTTTGTCTGAGCTATACACATCCAGCCTGCAATGCCCCACCTGTCCTGCTCACTCCAGCTGGAGTGCAAATTGGAAGGAGTTGCCCTCTGTCAAGACCCTTCAATAGCATCCTGCTTCTCTTAGAGGCAGATACGAATGCTCAGAACCAATCTCCAGGCCCTGAGCGGTCTGGTGACGGCGAACCTCACGCGTGCTGGCCATCCTGGTCACACCCCCTGCTCCCTTCTCTCCAGTCACACGAGTCTTTGCTACTCACCCTCTTCCTCTTCCTCTCCCTCGGGTATTTTCCTGTGCCGGCTGCTCTGCTGAACCTGCTCCTTCCTCCTGTCCTTGCCAAGCATGGCTTTCCCGGGGACCCTGGCCAGCTCTGCTCCCCTGTTTGAGCTGTCAGAGCGCCCTGTCTTACTCTGCTACAGTCCTGCTCCTTTTCATATTTTGTATCTGTTTCCCTAATGGTTTGAATAAATGTTTGCCTGGCCACTAAGGTGAAAGTTAGACGCTGAAATGGATTGTACTTTGTCCCTGAAGTCCTAATCCCCAGTACCTGTATGCTTGTCCTTCTCAGGATGAGGGTCTTTGCAGATTAAAGCCAGTGATGATGACATCATTGAGGTCAGGCTTTCTCCAATGTGACTAGTGTCCTTAAAAGAACAGGGAAATTCGGAGGCAAATGCTAACGCACAGAGACAACACCTTTCAAGACGTGGAGGCACAGAGACAACACCTTTCAAGACGTGGAGACACAGAGACATGGTCAGAAGATGGAGGCGGGGATTGGCCTTACTGTCAGAGCCAAAGAATGCCTGGGGCTACCAGATGCTGGAAAAAAGAAGGAAGGGGACTCCCCTAGAGTCCTTGGGGGGAGCATGACTCTGCCAGCACCTTGATTTCAGGCTTGTAGTGTCCAGGATTGTGAGAAATTAACATCCACGGTTTTAAACCCCTCAGCCTATCATACTTCGTTACAGCAGAGTCTAACTGGGAACTTAATACAGACTCTAACTCAGATGAGGGCAGGAACCTTACGTGTGTTTAGTAAGCTTTCACTTCCAACCTCCATCACAGTGCCTGGTTCTGTAATACTTGTCTACAATAATCACCTTCAAATAGGGAAAGTGACTTTCACAATTACCTGGGAACTTTTATGACGTGGGCAAGAGCCCACCTGCTCCCAAGAGGATTCATTCAGACATCTTTGAAACATTTTAATAAAAGAAAGAAGCATTCCCTTCTATACATGGTTTCTGCAGCCAGTATCACCTGAGTCCTTTGGGCTGCATACCTTCCTTTCCCTGAATTATCTGTGTGGTTGCACAATTACAGCTGCACAGATATCTAACCCCGCATCTAGGTGTGGTGATGGGTTAGTGACCCAGGAACATCCAATGCCTGGCTCCATAGCATGTTCCCACCAGAAGGGCTCCATGTAAGTTAAACTGGAAGAGTTGGTTAGAAATGGCTCCAAATGGTTTGTTACACAGTGTGTGAACCTGGGGGAGATAGAAAAAGATGCTTTTTCTTAACCTAGTCAGAGACAGGAAACTCACAAACACAAGAGTGTATCAGATTCACAGCATAGAAAGGAGCCCCGTGGTGTCAAGAAAACAGATGACTGGAGACATCAGAACAGACTGAGTTGAAAAAAAAAAAATGATGAGGCAGCGCCTGTGGCTCAAAGGAACAGGGCGCCGGCCCCGTATGCCGGAGATGGTGGGTTCAAACCCAGCCCCAGCCAAAAAATGCAAAAAAAAAAAATATATATATATATATGTATATATATATATATATATATGAGACAGTGTCTTTAGTATTTCCAAATGGAATAAAATCAAAGCTCCTATACGTGTGCCTATATATTTATAGGCACGAAATTCAAATAATTATTTGGGGGTATGTGGGTAGAATAAAGGGCAACTTGAAAAGATGTTTAATTACCTTACATGTATCCACATCACCTGAATTGTTCAAATGAGAGAGATTCGTTTTCTAATTCAAGTAACTAAAATTTAAAAATCACAACCAACCAAAACAAGTAAAATAAAATAAAGTATTTTCACTCACTTTTATTCTCCCAAACAAGATGGACTAGGCTGAGAGTGACACTTTTGGCTCTGTCAATCCTCTGTTATTTTTCTCAGGTAAGAATAATTAAGTCCGGGGGGAAAAAGAGCCACTTCCCTGTGTGAGAGGCCCCGTCTGGCCATTTCGTGCAGGGAGCTCCTCTCTGCAAATGCGCATGGGCCTTACCCATGATTTTATTTCCACCTCTTGCCCCCAGAAAAGTACATAAATAATACATCTGGAGCCAAAAGAAAGTCCTGTCACCCTGACTCAGATTTTACACTCAGCGGAAGTCTGCCAGAGTGCGTTTAGGTTGGTGGTGAGGGAGATCGAAGTCTTAACATATCTGATAATGCCCAGTGTAAAGAATTAGTCAGAGCCAGGCTTGCAAGCAGCAGCATTTTAATGATTTATTGAATTTCTGTTAAGGTCAGTAGTTGATGATTTGCCATTTTAAAAAATGCATTCTAAAAAATGTGGATGTATGTTTTGCTTTACAGGAAGTGAACAGTTTTCTAAATGCATTTTTTAAGAGCAGCAAATCAGTACAAACAGCTGCTGCCGGCAGACCTTGTGCCTGACCTGATCACGTGAACCCAGCCCAGATAAGCCACTTTTGGAATGTTATTGGTGGAAATATGGTTTTCAGAGGGAAAAGAAACCATCTTTGGGTCAGAAAGTTGTTGTTATCAGCTGCAGCATTATTCCTGTTGTATAATTTTACCTCTGGGACCATTATTTCTCTTCAAGTGCACTGGAAATTCGGAGTTAGCCTAATCAGTCATCTCACTCAAGGCCTTCAAATACCTTTTTTTTTTTTTTTTTTTAGATTCTGAGATGCCCGCATGGCGTTCACATTTTTCCTTAGTATTTAAGGTCACAGGTAGAAAATACAAGAGTTAGTCACAAAGATCACTGAGGGCCACCTCCAGAAGCCCTGTTCCCAGTCAGGAGCCCCTAAACAAAGGCTAGAGTCTCCCCGAGTGGGTCCAATTACTCAACCAAGGTGGAAAAGTAATGTAGAGACTCGCTCAAGAACCACTCAGAAAATAAGAAGAGGTGAGAAGGTTCCACCTCCTGACCGCCCTTGAAAACTCTCTCCCCAGCCCATGCTGCTTTCTGAGATGGATTAATGTATTTATTATTTCAATAAAGCATATTAGGTGTCCACCCTGCACAAGGCACTGCTCTGGCCTCTGGAAACATGACAGTATTGGGCAGGTATGGTTGATGTCGTCAAGGAGCTGGGTGTCTTGGCAGGAAATGTGATTTAAAGCTCGGTGACACATAGTGTGATGCAGTGGAGACACTTGGGACGCAGAGCAGGGTCCCTGGGCCAGGCCAGGGTCACAGCGATGTGTGTGGAGCAGGTGTGCCCCTGACCCCAGGAGGGTAACTGGCCTGGGGCCATGTGAATGCGCGGACTCTGGCCTGGGGAGACGAGCACTGCGAGAAAAGGCATAGCCAGAGATGAATCCGGCTGGAATTCTGCCTAAGACAATAAGAAGTCACTGGAAAGTTGTGCACAGAGAGGTCACATGAGCACATCTGCATTTTAGTCGGTGCCCAGGCTGCAGGGTAGGTGGTGCCACCAGGACCTGCCACAGACATTCAGAGCAGGCACCGGATCTGTGTGGGTGGGGATGCAGGAGGCAGTGGGCAGTGGTCAGAATCTCTGGATGTGTAGGAAGTAGGGCTGACAAGCCTAACTACTTGCTCAAATGTGGTAGGGAAGTGAACGGGAAGAGCGCAGCCTGAGTGCAGTGGCCATCTGGGGAGAGAGCGGTGTCATCCGTTAACATGGCTGGGCCAGCAGGAGGGGCGAGCTGGAGGCAGGAATCCGGGTTTACATCTGTGTTGACAGGATGCCCAGGGAGGGAGACTTTCAGAATAATTATGCCAGCTTTTTACCATCTGGAGTGAGTATGTCTCCTTGGGGAAGAGTGTGTTGTTGTTGTTCTTGGAACAGTAGTTTATCTGTTTTGTGAGAATTAAAGTAAAACAGCACCCCTTGCTCTGCTCAAAGGTATAGTAAAAACTTCACCTTTTGAAAGGCTTGGGGAAAGTACTCCCTCCCTTCAGCAGGTGAGAAGATCAACAAATTTGTTCAACAAATCAAAAGCCCAGATGCCTTAGAAAGAAAATTGTTCAAGTTCTAACCAAGACGTCACTGGGTAAGGACTGGAGATTATGGCTGAGGTTTCATCAAGTTAAGTCCCCAAGGATCCCAGGGCACGGCTGTGGTCCAGCTATCCCATCTATCAGCTCAAAGACCCTTGAAAGACCAGCCCCCACAGTATTAAGCTGAAGCTGGAAATCACTCTCTCCAAGCTTGAGTGTTGGTCAACAGTGACTGTGCATGTTGGCGGAGCCTGGGACCTGAGGCATGGCCAACTGAAGCTGTGGCAGGAGTTGGGACAGCACAGGACCAGCTTTCAACAGGGACACTGTCTCCAAGGAAGAATCCCCAAGGACATTGGGACTAATTCTCTTTACCCTGAGTAAATCTGGGAACATTTCAGACAAATTGGAGTGGAAAGGAGGTCCAAGAGGAAACATATTAGAATTTCCATTAACAAAGGTGTTTAAGTGAGCTATTAAATGGAAAAGTGGGAGTTTCTTTTTTCTAGGCACTAAAAATTGGTGAAGTAGGGCACACTGCCTACATATGTGCTATATTTGTTAACGTAATTGCTCTACTTTTTAAATCAATATTTCAGGTCTACAGCAGAACAAGAGAGAGCCATCAATGCTATACATTTCTACATTGTTGTGTGATTTTTCAAAGCCCCATTGTTAGTGGGAAACACGATTTTTGCTAGTTCATCAGCCTATCTCCCTTATTCTGGCCACAAAACTGCTGCTTCCTGTGAAGGACCCGTCCAGGTGGTGTAGATGGGGCTTGTCCTGTCCAGGGAGCTGCACTCCATGTTTGTTTGAAGAAGGGATGAACTTGTGACCCAAGCTGGTGAGATGAGTGCGTGACCCAAGCCAGGAAGAACCTTCCCCATAACTCTCCCAACCTGAAGATTCAGCAGGGGTGGGGGCAGCTCTTTTTCAAGATTCATTACCTAAAGAGATGATAAAAATCTAGAGCCAACTGTCAAGTGGGAGTCCGTGAATGTGTGTGTGCTGAATAGTATGACCATTCATATCCCAAAAGATTGAAAACTCTTGGATCAAGCTAAAAGGGTCCCGTTTTGCAGGAGAGGCCTGGGCTGACGGAGCCAAATAAGGGGAAAGGACGGAGGAGGGTCAGCACCTCGGCCCTCCTTCTCTCCTCCTGCAGGTCACACCTGACTGACCGGGAAGCCAGATCCCCTGCTGGAAGTAGTTTCTCTCTCACATTTGAAAAAGAAAAGTAGAACCTGGAGTACATATTGCCAGTAACAGTGGTGTATTTCTAGGCAGAAGACTCCCCACTCCCCAAGTAGGTAGGAGAGGGACGACACAGCAAATAAATCCACAAAGTTTCTGGTTTTGTTTCATTATGAATATTTCTTTTTGCTTATGTTAAGGTTTCCTGCGTATATTAACAACTTAACATTCATTAAAGAAATGGAAACCTATTTCCTATGGGTATGAGTGTGTTTTATTTTACAAGCCGCACGTTTCACAGAAGGACCACAGTCTCATGGTGCTGTCCGCACAGCCAAGCACGGATCCTCAAATAAATCATCATTTACTGTGGGAACACAGGCTGGAGGCTGATAGCTGGACGTGCATTTCCCTTAGCTGTAGCTATAACAGAACACAGACGTTCTGCACGTGTGTGCACACTCACACACACACACTCCTGAGAGAGTTTAGGATCCGTACAGTATAAATATTCACATAACTTATCTGTACATATGTACGTCTTTCTACACGTATTGTATGTACCACAAAAGAATACAGACATGTTAGTCACCTGTCAATAAGCATCAGACCACAAACTCCTATTCTAATACCTGACTCCTATTCTAACGGGCATATTTTCTTGCTCCAAACTATCCAGTTTCCCAGGTTTACTAACAAGCAACCACCTCGCTTTTGTATTTTGTCTTTTTTTTTTTTTTTTCACCTTCCTCTCTGGGGTAGAAGGGGACTGTGAGGTTGTCACAGGAAAAGCAGCACTAAAGAGCCCAGACGATAGACACACACGGGATATCCCCCTTTCTTTGTAATTAATTTAATATCTGATATTTACATAGCAATCGATAAACAAATGCAACAATTTACAGCAGATTATCCATCCCCCGAGCCCAGCTCCCACTCTTCCTCATCTGTGAAGGGGACCCCGTCCCCACATAACGCCTGATTCATGGTGGACCTTTATGATAAGCATTTAATTAAATTCTACAAATGTCATAACCAGTCTTCTTAGTCCATAAGTTAACTTGGGCATCTCAGTTGAGACTGCAGCAAACTAGGTCTTCCCACCCGGTCAGCTTCTACATCTCCACTGTCAGGGAGAATTACGTCTGAGATGGTCCTGCTCATCTGTAACCCCGAGGCCTAGTGTCTCGATGATGCTTAAAATAGCATGGATAATGGGGCAAGTTTACCTGTGACTGGTCACTGACAGAGAAATTTTTGCATGCCCAATAAGCATGGAGAGGCAACTCTTGGAATCTACATTCCATGTCATAGTGGCTAAGTTCTGTTAAAATCCAGCAAAATCAGTGTTAATTTTATTGAGTAGAAATAGGCTTAAAAATAGCTTCCCATGTTAGCATAGTTCTGCAATTTTATCATCCCATTGTGATAATGAAAAAATACTGCTCGTGAGTTTTCCTCTCTCATTTGGTTAAGACCCCCTCCTCCATATAAAAAAAGATTCTATACTGATAGTATAATTACTGTATAATAGAGTTTGCTCAACCACTCAACACAGAACGCTTTGCTTTCATACCATTTTAATACGAGCAACATAATGGGTACCAGCTTGGAAATCAGCATGCTGAGAAGGAAGCCGGGACCCTGAATGAGCTCAAGTTTGTCAGATTTGGTTCAGCTGTTCAGCAAACTAGTATAATTCTCACCGACTTGACATGTAGATATCAAACATTTTCTGTTCCCAGTTGTGTGTCTCGGTTAAGACCATAAAGAAAAAATGGTCTGGGGCAGGCCCCCCATACGTCCACGTCTGTCCTGCAGGGCTCATAGGGCTGGGCACAGGGGAGCCTGGCCACTTCCCATGCGGCGGGACACTCTGATCTGCCCACGTTCAGCTTTACAGCACAGATACTGAAAAGCCAGACGCTCTCCATGACGCATTAATTTTAAATTAAACTAGACTTTTCTATTTCTCCCACTAAATACTGCTTTTACAGACTTAATGGATCTATTTTGTACACCATACACTAAAACCATTTACTCCTTTGGGGATAAGAGATTAACACATGTGATATACCAAAATCCCCTATTTACATAATGGCAATTTTCCTTATGCCAAAATAAAGGTTTGGGGGTTTTTTACTTTTTGAAAATGTCCAGTATTGCCACAGTTAGTGTAGTTTGCACTGCACATCCACTTTATTCACTAATTTCTCTAAAATAACTAGCAAATCTTCTATTGTTTGCTGATCAACCAGCCCTAAACGGCAAGTGGTTTCTTTTACATACTTCTAATGAGTGCTGGAGGGAAAGCCCCACATAGGGGTTTTCTTCACCAATCTCCACATGGCTTAATGAATTCCGGGACTCAGTAACGTAACATAAAATGAGAAAATAAATCAAGATAAAACAATAGGAGGTCTTGGGGCCTGTACCACACTGCAGACAGCTCAACACACCTAACCGTATTTCTCTTTTATATGTATTTTTTATATATATATACACCAACCTGTTGTATATTATACAGGGTGAACATAAAGTACATACACAATTTACAATGTTAAACTATTTTAAATTGCACATGAACTTCATGGCCACCTGGTATATATAATATACATTATATATTATACATGTATATGTTATATGTGATATGCATTTTGGGCATCTTATAATATGATATATGGTCAAAAGAACCTCTACTGCTGGGAGAATGCAGCCCTTCCCATAACACTTCTCCTGACAGGGATACTACAAAAATACACAGGCTATCAGCTTTCAAAACATTCTCTGAACTAAGGTCCCAAGCACACTTAACTCCTGAAAAATAGGAAATCTAAATAAACATCTATCATTTGAGAATTTTTGTGTCTGGGGTAAGGAAATTTTACCTAAGTCAAAAAGTAAATTCAATGCTCCCAATCCCCCAACCCACTGCCATCACAGCTAAGCCTGAACTACATTAAACATGCTTGGAACACTTGCACGAGGCTGAATTTGGGCAAAATGACCTGGCCACATGGTGCACCACAGACCATGGGTCCTTCACTCTCTTGATGACGTGGCTGGGAGCTGCAGCCCAGCACCTGGGATCACGGGAGACCATGCAGACCATGGGTCCTCCACTCTCTCCATCACTCAGCTGGGAGCTGCAGCCCAGCATCTGGGATTACGGGAGACCGTGCAGACCATGGGTCCTCCACTCTCTCCGTCTCTTGGCTGGGAGCTGCAGCCCAGCACCTGGGATCACAGGAGACTGTGCAGACCGTGGGTCCTTCACTCTCTCGATGACATGGCTGGGAGCTGCAGCCCAGCACCCGGGATCACGGGAGACGGTGCAGACCATGGGTCTTTCACTCTCTCCGTCACTCAGCTGGGAGCTGCAGCCCAGCACCCAGGATCACGGGGACTGAGGTGCTGCTGTCCACTGAACACATGCGGCTCTCACACCTTCATAAGGATAAAAAGTCAGGAAGCAAACTATCACAAATAGAAAACCATCTGTACATACCTATGATAAAGCTTAATTTATAAATCAGGCACATTAAAAGATTAACAACAGCTAATAATAAAATAGTATGATTATAAGGATTCCAGGGATCCTCAAACTTTTTAAACAGGGAGCCAGTTCACTGGCCCTCAGGCTGTTGGAGGGCCGGACTATAGTTAAAAATAAAAACTATGAACAAATTCCTATGCACACTGCACATACCTTATTTTGAAGTAAGTAAACACAACGGGAACAAATACAATCACACGGCAACATGTGGCCCACCGGCCGTAGTGTGAGGACCCCTGGTTAGGGGAATATGGTCTCTCCTCTCTCTCTCTCTCTCAAAATAAGGTATTGTATTGTCCTCACCTATTTTGGGACCATGGTTGACCAACCCCAGGTAATGTGGGACTACTTTTGAGGCATTTACCGCATATATGTATGTAAAGGTAAATGTGCAGTGCTCTTCCTGTCCCCCCATGCCATCAGGTGGGACCGTGTACCTGGCTCTGGTCTGTGAACTGTAAGAGGAAGCTATAGGTGCCACTTCTAGGATAAGGCAGAGAAAAGCCTTGTACAGTTCTCCAGTCTCTTCTCCAGATTATCCCAGAAAGTGCAGTTTTGAGATGGTGAAAGCTCTATCAACCAGGTTACACCAGTGATGTGTAAAGGAACCTCCTTCCTCTTCTACCATCTGAGCTTGTTTTGCACTGCTAGAGCAGAATATTTCAGATATGTGAGACTGGGCAATTTATAATGTACAGAAACCTGTGGGCTTATAGCTCTGGGCACTGGGAAGTCCATCGTAGTCCAGCATCACAGGCTCTCCCGCTGCAGCATGACCCCGCAGAAGACATCTCGTGGCAAAAAGTCAAAGACAGGGCAAGAGAGAGCAGGCGGCCACTGCCCCACAGAGGCCTTCATCCACGCGTGAGTGCAGAGCCCTCAGGACTAATCATCTCTTAAAAGCCCCCAGTTCCTAATACTGTTGCAATGCCAATTACATTTTGTTGAATTGTGGAGGAGAAAGACATTCAAACCATGGCATTCGCTCACAAATGAAGTTTAGCAAAACAAAAACTTCTACTATGCTAAGTATTGAAATTTGGGGTGTTGGGTGCTGCTAAACTATAACTCGCCTGCCCCCAATTAACCCAATAATCATACATCTTAGAGTTGATTTTGGTGGGTCCTCCAAGCCCTCTAGACCTCGCCTCAACCTTGTCATTCATCTCTTCCAGCCTGCCCGAGCCCAGTTTTACCAAAAATCCTGCCACGTCAATTTAGAAAGAATTCTCCACCCTGCCTATCTAATAACCTGGACATCTGGTCAAACTCACCATCCCCCTCTCCATCACCTCCGCCTTTGGCAAGAATCCTGTAAGGCCTATTTAACCTCAATCTCCTTCCCGGATGTTTCCTCTTAGTCATTTTCCATCTGTTCAGCCCCACCCTGCTCTTTGGCTATAAACCCCCAAGTGTCCAAGCTGTAGTCAAGTCCGAGCCCAGCTCTACAGTCAGGCCTCCCTCCCATCACAGTAGTTCCTGAATCAAATCTGTTTTGATCTCCTTACCACCATGCTCTGATATTCCTTTGACGCAATAACTCTTTGTACCATCTCTCGCTTTCCCCATCCTCTCACAACTTCTGAGCTACATCCATACACAATCACAGTCTTCCCAGCAATTCTGTAAAAGATGAATTTTTGAACCTCTCTGTTGTCCAAAATGTTAAACCAAATACAGAATTCAAAAATTAATTTTAAAGATAAACCTTCCTTGAGATTAATGTTTGGGAAAGAAAGCGCATTTTCTCAACTTTCTCCTTAATCTTCTCCACATAGTTCTGAACTGCCAATCTTAATACATAATATCACACCTGCACAGTAATGATGAATTATTACTTTATTAGGGGCATCCACATGTTCATCATTGACACACTGCTATGCGTGGAGGTTTGATTGATTTAAGAGACTAAGGGATAATTTTGTTTTTAAGATGCAATCTTCCATGGAGGTGCTATCTGTGCTGTGGGCATTCCATAGGCGCTTCCTATCATCAGGTCGTGATGGATGAACACTCCATTCATAACTTAAACCATCTCCCCTTTGAAAAAACTGGCAGTGCAGAGAGAATTCTGCTGAAAGAGCCTCAGAAGAGTGAGTTACAGAGAAATGGTAAACGATATGGCAGGAGAGCATTTGGGCCAGAAGGAAAAGCAGTCAAATCCGACAAAAAAGAGTGATTTAAATTTTTGTTTTTTTTTCCTTTTGGCCATATAGTATATCCAAATGTAGGTTCAGACAGCAAGACTGCAGGTTCTTTGTCAGCAAAGATGCTAAGTAGGAGTTGAGTTTTCTTCCTGGAAGGTGAGGAGTCACAGTCAAACTGAAAAGCCACCTGAAGTTTGAACCAAAAGCCAATTCAGATCAAGCTGAGCAAACAACTCTGCTGCCCAATTCAAAACCAAATGATTTTTTTAAGTATATAAGTACAAAAAGTACTGTATAAGCCAATGAAAACCCAGAAAGCAATTTTATAACTAATAGCAAACTCCCCAGGGAGGCGGGGCCTGGCGTGCAGCCTGGAGCGTCCCACTGTGCTCCCCAGCCCCCGACTTTGTGTTGAACTGGTAATTGAGGATAAAGTAAAAGTCAAGGGCAGCAGAGGACTGCGTGGGTTAGGGAGCAGAGGCAAGTCCACCCGCTCAATCCAGGTGACCAGGCAGCTGGAGGCCGCTGCTAGCTGAGAGCAGACCTGCACTCCTGTCCTTCAGTGCCAGTTCAGCCTCTGTCTCAACTGCCCTCCGCTCTGAGTCCCCAGCCAGGCACAGGGTGTGGGCTCCTGGCAGCAGCAGCTCTTACCTCTGACACTCCCCGCCCCCACCCACAGTCTGCTCCTTGCCCTCTCTTTAGTAATGGAGGGAAAAACAAGTTTGAATTCCCTATAGCACTTCTAAACATTGCTTACAAGACGTTACATCTGAAGGGTTAGGAGAACTGGGGAAGGACAGTTTGGTTACGTGAGATTTCAAAGGACCTTAAATGTATTTGCTAGTATGAGATCTGTGGGTACAAGAGGTGTGTAAGTGCACAGATGGGGCGTTTTATGGACTTCCATCCTGCTTGTTGAAACATGCTATACCTGGATGGGACTGGCATTTCTTCAAAATGCACCTTGGCCAGATTAACACTGGAAATGCTTACATATTAAAACTTCTTCTTTTCTACTGGAAATGCTTAATACTTTAGAAAAAAAATGATGTATTTTCTTGTTTAAAGACATGACTGCCATAAAGTAATTCAGTACTTTGAATCTTCTTCCAGTCAGTAATTACGGCTCAGAGGAGCAGGTGAATTTCGACACATCTGGAAGACGACGCATCTTATACACCTGTCCATGAAGGGACATCTCCGGATTGGAGTGCCCTGATCTATAAAAAGAGAGAGAGCTGAAATCCAAGTGTCTTTAGCTCTGAAAGTCTACAGTTGGCAATGACTGTCCCACAAAGACAAAGCAAGGCAATCCAGGAAGGTTTAAAAAAATCACTAAAATTAAATTAACCTGGAAGGCAAGGGTAACCATGAGACCACCCAAAAGAGTCATTTTGAGAAAATCAATTTAATTTCTTAAGTGAGTAAGAAATAATTATGTGTGCCTTTCCTCATTAAATTAAATTGGAAGTTCCTTGTGGCTAGAACCAATGTTTTTAATCAAGAATAAATTTCCCACAACAAAATTGGGACAAATCTCTCAGACTGCCAAATGAACGGGTTAGCAACAGAAGTAGACATTAGATATACCAAAAAGAACCCGCATCTCAGAGCTCCCAACCCAGAGATTTTTCTTTCTATTACAATGTTCTGTCATCCAAGTTCGATGTCAGAGGTTTCTGAGGAGGGGTACCAACCACCGAGGAGAAGAAATCCAAGAGTGCAGTGACAGACACTAACTCTACAAGGATCCTGAAGTCTCAGCATGGGCTCTTTTTCACCACCAATATTTCTGGAAGAAAATGCCTCCCTCTCTAGGAGTCTCCAGGAACACATGTACGGAGCCCTGGGGACAGAGCCTGGGTTGGCGGGCCAGGTGCCTGTGTACTGAAACCTGCCAGAGCCCAGGCCTGGGGTGCCTGCCAGGCTGGGCAATCATGCTCGCAGGAGGCTGTGCACACAATCACAGTTTGCAATTCAATTTTGTCAGAGCTGCAGAGAAACAGTGGGAACTGGCTTAACTGCTATTCCAGCTGCTTGTGACCAGGTAGGGTACCTAAAAGAAAAGAAAAAAATCTAGCTTGACAAATACCACAAAGAGAGAGAAGTGTTTTCTGTGCTCCCCTTATTTTTGGCTGGGATGTGGTCTGCTGATTATTATAAGAGAAGTAACTATTAGCATAGCTTTTCTGTGTCCCTGTGGTGTGCCAGCACCTGCCTCTGTAGCGACTGGATTCCAGGCAGAGTCTGGCCCGGCTGCCGCCACCCGGCCAGCTGACTTCTGAGCACTTCACTGCATCTCTCCATAATGTCATTTTTAATTTCTGTCCTTCCCTACCTCAAATCACGCTGCCAGGACAAAGGCGATGGCTCCACGTTGCCTCCTTCCCCATCCATCTGGCTTTCCATTGGCAACAACCACATCGGGTTCTGGACAGGAAAACAATAGGGCTGTGCCAGAAACAGAAGGGGCCGGGCCAAAGCCCCCCAGGACATGGAAGCAGACATCAGGCCAGAGCTGGAACACTGGCCAGCCACAATTTCACATAGTAACATTACGTCTAGTCCCCCAAATACACATTGATGCTGTTATATGACCATCTCCAAATCATTCCAGACTTGGTTGTATTATCATTGTTTGGACTTTCAGGTGCAAAATCTCAAGGAAAATATTGCTGAGATTATTTTTTCCCCTTTTATGATGGAGTGTTCTTTACCTGTGTGGGCCAGGATTCGAGCCCCCTCCTTTCTTGTCAAAAGCTCTAAAGGGGAATTAATGAACCATTTTAATTACTCTGGGTTCTCCTAAGGTATTTTTGCAGCACCAGTTGGCTTTGAAAGATCCAGCAGACCTTCAACAGGCAGGCCACAGGGGCCAAACCCAGACAGGGCCAGGCAGCACTGGCCATCCTCCCTTCTCTTCCCGCTGCTCCCACAGGACTCAAACTCTCACCAGTTCCCAGGGGCCTCTCCACCGTGGACACCCACGGGAAACAACAAAAAGGGGCAGGACGGGGGCAGTTCTGCTCTTGTCAGTGTTAATTGCAAGCCAGTTATCTGATCTGCCATGACTTGCTCTTTCTGGAAAGGTTCGCATAATTTGCCAATAGAATTTCAAGACTCTCATCGATTGCAAATTATGCCTTTGCTGATTGCTTTTGTCAGGGCTCCCCCATTTCACCTCATGCCTCTGCTCTCCATTCTTGCAAATGCACTGATCTGTGAAAATGAATTAAACAGATTAAAAAACAGCTTTTCTTATTCATTGGAATAAAAACGGCAAATGCAGACAGGACACATCCTTGTATGTAACACCATGAAAACATTACTTCAGACAAGAGGGTGGCCTAACTGGGGGGGGGGGACACACCCACAAAATGCTCCTGACTCAAGATAAGCCCCTCCCATAAACTAGAGGGATGTTCTACTTAATGACAACCCACAGTGATACTCCCATCACCAGGCTTTCAACAGACCAATACCACGACATCTTATATTCTTATAATTAAAGTTGGTCTTTTTATAAGGTTGTTTCTCTTTTTAGAGAGAAACATTCATAATGTTAAATGACTTTTGTTTTACAGACATTTCCAGTTTACAAATTTGTAGAGCAGAACACGCACAAGGAGAAAGGACACAAGTGTGTGTTATCTGCAACATGGGTCGGGTCCCAGGTCCTGTTTTGACTTTGTTTGGCAGACCAGGGCCAAGTTAAAAGCAGCTTTTTGTCAGGGCTGGCCTACAAGCGCCCAAAGCATTGTCATGGCACATCAGGGGTAGAGTCAGAGACCCTGTGAGTTTACGACAAGGGGTACAGTTGAGGGTTCCGGGAACTACCATGTGGTGCCCCTCCAGCAAGCACCATTCATGGCAGAGTCCTTGTGTTGGTGACCCCTGGAGGCGGGACTTGCCCTGTGTGTGCAGACTACTTTGGTGACCCTGCGTGTTTGTATTGAAGAGGCTATATTTGGATTTTTCTGTTTATTGTTTCATGTTGTTTGTATTTGAGTAGAGAAAGGGCAAGGGAACGCAAAAAGCAAAGAGCACGGTCCGTTCCCATGCGGCGAACCATGGTCACCACCACTTGAAAGCTCTGGGTCCCAATTCAGAATGAAGTCAGCAAGGGGCTGTCACCCATGTCACCCTGTATATGGAATAATCCCACGATCTGTTTCCAGCTGTGTCATGAAGAACAAGTGGGATAAAGCACAGCAACCTCCTGGCTCTCTCCCTGTAGAGTAGTCATTGTTATCATGGTGATCACTGGTGTTATTGTCTTAACAGGCTTAGACGAATAGAAAATGAACCCACCAGTCTCACAAGGAGCCAGTAAGAGCTCCCTTCTTGAAAATGGGTGAGTGAGAGGATAGCTGAAGTGTGTCTTACAAGACAGCAGCTTTTCAACAGACGAGCACAGAACGCTCAGGAAGAACAACACAGTCACATTAGCCACGGCTCCTTTGCATTTGTTTTCCATTTTAGACTCCCCAGAATGTTCACATCTGTTTGCAGTGTTTCTCACTTTGGGTAGGACAAGTCCTCATGGGGTGGGACTGTCCTCAGCACTGCAGGACATTTAGCACCCCTGGCCCCTCCCAGTGGCACCAGTACTGGTACTAGTTGAATCAGTAAGATCACCATAGAGGTAGGAGAGGTCAGGGAGGTTAAGGTCATTAAACACAGTCATTGAAATAACCCAAATTATACCCCACACACTTCCGACTGCTGCGTGGGAGATGGAATCATGTCACTTGAGGTTTTCTGGTAAAGGAAGGGCCACTATGCATTCACCTCACAGCTGGGTAAAACAGGCACCAAGAGTGGCCAAGTTCATTGAAGAGCTCAGACAGTAGAAGCAACTAGCACCGGCGCACCAGTGTCACAGACATCTGAGTATCAGGGTGGGGCAAGGGAAGTCACTCATGACCACAGACGCTCACCCCAGTGAAAAGCCATCATAATGAGTTGTTAATGATGGGAATGTGTTACCGTCCTTGGGTTTGAAGATATAAAAAAGGTCAATTGCTGAAATCCCTTAGAGACTTTCCTTCCCTGTACCTGACAACTGTGCTGAAAAGTACAGGGGACAGAAGGAAGGAATAAGGAGGGGGACCTGCAACTTGAAATACCTGAAAACAAAGTCCCAAAGGAAGGCCAGTCTCTGAACTGACCCACATCAATTCTATCCTTGCCATTTTAGCATCTTCCCCATTGATCTGTTAGAAATATTTCAGTGTTTCTCAAAATGACTGGAGTGGATTGGCAGCCAGTTATAGTATCCATAACCTATCATTCTCTCTGAGTGATTTAACATCATATTTCCTCCCATTCTCTCGTCTGTGGTGTGGCATTATATATTTAAAGGCCACTTTTTTATTGGAAGGCATTTTTCACTTTTTGAAAAGCTGATGAGAAAGTATAAGTCTACACTGTGCCAAAGGGCTCAACTTCCACTCAGGTTCTTCTTAATACTAACCAAACTTTTCCTTTTTTTTTTTTTTTTAATTGACACTCGCTGTCCTTTTCATTGTTTAGGAAAAGAATTTCAAAAGTATCCAAAATTGGGGATGTAATACATAGGATCACAAGAAACACTTAGAATGATTTCATTAAATCTGCCCCCCCCCCCACACACACACACACACACAGTGACCGTGAGGGCGGAGGAGTAGGGGAAGTGGCTCCGCCCAACAGGACAGACTCTGTTTAATTCAATTCTGAAACAACCAAAAAGTTTTAAAATTACATACCTAGTTTTCAAGTTTAAAAAAAAATTTTTTTTTAAATACCAGCCAGCCACTGGGTGGGGTGCGGAGGAAGGAAGCTGGAGAGGACAGAAGAGATGAAGGGCAATGCCGGTCTTCCCTGGAACAGGCAGGGCACTGCATCTTCCTGGTATGGGAAGGGCCAAGAGCACGTCTCACACCTCTCCAGGCTTCCAGGAGCTTGGTGGCTAGCCAGAGAACGAGAAACACAAAAGTAGAAGAAAATTTAAAAACAAACAGCAAAACGTCAGAGGAAGGAAAGATTTCCTAATGGCCATATGGGCTACCCAATCTCTAGCAGCCCTTCAGGAACTCCAAATATCTAGTAACAAAGGGACCAAATGAGATTTTTAAAAACTGGAACATTCACCGCTTTACCACAGAAAATTTTATTTTAGAGACATTCATGCATTCATGCATTCACCAAACACATGGGGGCACCTACCGGGCCGGGCACATTGCTTACCAACTTACGGACTGAGTCCTGCCCTCAGGCTTCACTCCCTCCTTACAGAAGAGATTTATACCCAAGCACTTCACCAGGGGACCTCGCAGTGACACGGCATCAGAGGAAGTGGTGTTAGATCCTCCGAGGGTGATCAATCTTCCCAATTCACCTAAAACAGTCTCTGTTTTAAAACTACATTGTCCGGCATCCTAGAAAATCTGGATGGTTGGTCATTTCAGGGTCTTCCCACCTCCAATCTCAGAATCCTTTTTGCCTTTGGTGCTAGCCCCATCTCTGCCATGAATATCCGAGGCTCTCATGCTGCCTCTGGCCCAGACCCACCCCTGCCATTTCCACAGCCCCCCACTTACACCTGTCCACTCTGAGCAATTTGCCAAGCACTGGACCCATGGATTGTCTGTCTCCCTTCAAAACTTGACTGTCCCCTAAGTTACTAATTGCTGATAAAATTTTCTTGCCATAAGTTATTAATGGGAAGGTACTATTCCAAAATTTATTTCTTTAAAAAGAAAAAAAGATGCTCCTGGAGTGGCAACGCAGACATGGGGGCCCGCTACCATCCAGCTGTGTGCATGGCAGACATCAGTAATCAATTATGACCCTTGTTCCCATTAAGCCCAGATGCCGATTCAAAATCCTGCTCCACACAATGCTCTTGATAACTGCTTCAAACGTATTAGAGTTGGAACACAAAATGAATCCCATATGTCAAACGTGCCTTAGGCCAGAAAAACAATGCATCTCGAATGGTGGGAATTTAACCTGACTCTTGTCTGAGAGGCCACTGGAAGCATAGAACGAACAGTAAATGGAGAATTAGGCAACCAGGAAGCCGTTCCTGTGACTGGTCAAGTTGTTGGAATTTTCCTGGCCTCAGGTTCCTCATTTGTAAAAAAGGAATTTCATTAATTCCATGGCCTCTGGGCCACAATGGTTCTCTCTGAAATGTTATGACGTTAAAGAGGAAAATAATTTCATTGGTATCTTCCAGTTCACTGGGGCTGTGGTTCTGTGAACCACGATAACGGGTTTCCTTTGGAAAGGAAAGATCAAAAATAGTTATGCAGAGAAGGTCGAATAAGGCACAAATTTAAAGGTATTTTTGTTGCAATATGTTCTAGAAAAGACAAGGAAAATGATTTTATGGTTATTATTTATCGATGTTACCAGCTCACCCGCTATCTTCTTCCTCATCATGGTCACAGGGCAACTAGATCTGTGCAGTGAGTAGGGGTGGGGAAAGTCAGGAAGATGATTTTTCTATTCCTTCATTAAATAAATAGGAGGAAAATTGGGAAGTCTAGTCACCACGCTAGGGAGCTGGTATCAGAAAATGAGTGAAAAGGATAAAGGATGTAGGGGCTTGGCAAATACCTTAAGCACCTTAAAAGTCCATGTAAGTATCCCCAAAATTATAGAAACACATTTCATCTTTCACAAGACCCAACTCAATAAAGAGGATAATTAATTGTGCTATTGTGGGGATTCACTATAACTTATCCAAAGCATTTAACCCAATGTCTGTCATATTATGAGTGATATACAAGTGGCAGTGGCCTCCAATGTTATTAAAGTTATAATCTCATCAATAAATTGTAATGTAAACTAACTAAAGAAAGTTCTCACATAGAAAAGATAATACTCACGGCTTCCAGAATAATAATACTCACAGCTTCACAGGGTAGCCAGAGAGGTTTATCCAGCCCTGAGTGCAACATGGAGCTGGGTTCCCTTGTAAGAGTTGACCTCACCCAGCAACTTGACCTGGGGAGTGACATCTGTGCAGGGTAACCCAGAGGGGACCCGACCTGGGGAGGAACACTCCGTGCAGAGTAACCTGGAGGGGACCTGAGCTGGGGAGGGACACTCCGTGCAGGGTAACCCGGAGGGGACCCGAGCTGGGGAGGGACACTCTGTGGGGGTAACCCGGGAGGGGGGGGGCTGTGGTGGCTGCAGCCACTCCTGGCAGTTGTGCCCAGCTGAGCAGTTCAGCCAACTCTTTCAAGTTGAGACCTACTGCTCCCATGTAAGTGGCTCTCAGCAGGTGGTCCCTGCACTAGCCTGGTTCCACCACATCCGTGTGGTAGGCAGGACAGCTCTGTAAGATTTCACTTTGGAACAGGAAATTAGATGAGCTCCTAGCAGCCAAGGTCAGGGAAGGGGACTGTCTGCACAGGGGAACTTTCGGGGGTGACAGAAATGGTTCTGGCCTCAGTTATGTCCTCCTAAAATCATATATTGAACCCCCAGCAAGAACTTCAGAATGTGACTATATTTGGAGATGGAGTTTTTAAGAGGTAATTAAATTAGAATGTTGGCCTTACTACAATCTCACCAGTATCCTTATAAAAGGAAGAAATTTGGACACCCAAAGAGGCACCATAGGAAAGACCACAGGAGGACACAGACCAGGAGAGAGGTTCCTAAAGAAGCCTCCAGAAGTTTGAGAAATACATTTCTGCGGAGTAAGTCACACAGCCTGCCTCATTTTACGCCGGCAGCCCTAGCAAACTGATACTAAAGAAAGCCATATTTTTACTATGATGTTGATTAAATAATAATTTTCATTCAACAAAACTCATGGAAATGTATACCAGCAAGGAGTGATTTTCACTGTACATAAATCATACCTGAATAAATCTGACTTTAAAAAATGTTACTATTTTTTGAAGTTTGGCATGACCATAAATAATAAAGAAGTAATAATAATATCACTGTGAAGAATTTCCTAATTAGTTCTTTTAAAAATAATTCACACTTAAATGAAATTAAATAACTAAAAACCAAACATCATTCTTAAAGTTTTATTTTGTTTAATTTTTCAAATACAAATGGTTATACAAAAATGGGAATTATGATATAAAGCAATCTCTATTGTTATAACTTTTCACTAGTCGTTTGTGTAATCATTTGCTGGCTCAAAAAGATATAATCATCCTTAAAGCTATGTAGCTAATGTACTATTAATGTTAATACATGACCTATCAATCTATAGTACTATGTATTTGAAAGTCCTTAATTATTTTCTTTCATAAAATTAATAACATTCATAGTCCTCATTTCAGTCTGGCAATAATAAATGTACATTTGTATTTTAAATGAATAGAGAATTTCAATATGCATAGTGACAGGTTGTGTCACGGTCCATTATTTCACTTCCAAGAAACAGAGTGGACAGCGTCCTTTCTGATCCACCTGGTGCAAATTTCAACCTGCCCAGCTGATCAGTGTTGCTGGGAGGGCTTCACTTGTTTCCATCCACACAGATGATTTTCGTGCATCTCAAAACTTTCATAATGGGCCACATATAAAGCATATTACATGTAGAGTGTTCCCCTGCATTCGGTCATTCAGGCAGGCATGTTTTGCTCCCTTACTGGTTACGTTACGCCAATTAGGCATGACGATAGGTCGTTTGATCACACAACACTGATCTCCCCATGACCAGATATGCCGTCAGTGATTTCTTTACTCAGTGGGACATTTCTTTACTCCGCCTTCAAAGGCCATTACGGACCTAAAGCCAGATAGACAATTTGGCCAAATACTGCACTGAGGTTAAGATGAACGTGTAGTATGCTCCGATATAGAACGGAACCACAGCATTAATCATCTTAAAAAGCAAATCCATAAATACAAGAGGGCACACCGGCTCAGTTTTTTAGATGAGAAAATGTACCAATATTATAAATGCATATTTTTTATTCTTATCAACAAAGAAACTGTAAACACATGTGCCGGGAACCATCATGCAGTACTTGCAAACATCCCGTCTTCCAGCCTCAAACATTCAGCCCCCATGCGTAACTAACCTTTTCCTTTACAGGTTTCTGAAGCTATTGTTCAGAAGCCATTGCAACGAGGGTTGCTGGGGAGTAACTCTGCCCTTTCCTTTTTCCTGCTTGGTGATTTTTTGGGGGAACTCTGATAATTTGCAAGGTATTTCCAGCAAGACAGCCCTGCCCCACCAGACTGGCACCTTTTCTGGGCCCACCTCTAACTTCATGACAAATGCTTTAATAATCTGCCTGTTTGCTGCCTCTTGCCCTTCAGGACTGTGCTTTAAATACATTTGTTTTTTTAAATCTAGTTGAGAAAAAAGCCCTGAACAATGCTGCTTTGTCCACGACCCTGTCCACTGCCTGCTGTGGGTGAGTGCGGAGGTGCCAAGGCCTCGAAGTCTAATTATCAGATGAGATATTTCTTCCGGAGGCAGCACAAGCTGTTTCCTTCTTCCAGAAGGTAGAAACGTGGGGACTAATTCATAATCAAACAAGTGGGGAAAGTCCCTACTCAGCATAGACACAGCCCAGAACAGAAATCCTAACCCAATTAAGTAACCATATGTTTAAGTCAGAACGGTCAATTTTCCAGTATGAAAATCCCAGTCTGAAAATTCTTCCTTTTCACCATCACAGCTCCCTGACGCACAGATGCTGGAGGCCTGCGAGGTAGAGATCTCTGCTGGCCTGCTGACCTACTTCGTGCACAGACTTTCTTCGGGGCCCTGACTGCCTGGAGCGGTGCTGGTCAGAAGAATATGCAGATGATTCCAGCAGGTCAGCTAAGGGGACGTCACCGAGACGTGGCGCTAGTGGAGCAGCCAGAAAGCCAGGGCCATGCTCAGTATCCGAGCACCAGGGTTGACCCCATTCTGGTCCAGCTCTCCCTCAACCCAGCTGTGAAGCACGGAGCAAGTAGCTTACCCTCGCTGGACCTCAGTTTCCTCACTGTCAAATGGGGCAGTGACACGTGAAAGTTCTTGGGAACTAAGGAGCGACCCAGATGCAGGAGATGCCTCGGAGCAGCCCCACAGCCCGAGTCTGATGCTTTGGGACAGGACAGTCCCACCTCTCACCCGCTTCACCCCCGCTGTGGATACAGGACAAGAGGCGTCCCAGCCAGCTCAGTGGAGCTGGGGGGGGGGGACAAGCTGCCTGCGCCTTGGCCGTGTTGGTGCGAAGGCAGTGGGCAGAGGAACCAGCAGGCTGGAGGGAGGGGGGTGGGGGGGCAGCAGGAGGCTCCAGTAGCCAGAGGGGCCAGACAACTGCTGGGGAGGCAGCAGCACCTTAGCACTTAAGGCTGAACAGGGAACCCCCAATTTCCTAGGCCTGGGAATGAAAGGCATTCTAGCCATTCATTCACCACCCAGACAGGTGGCACGACCCACACTAAATGTAACCACAGAGGGTCCCACACACGCTAAATGTAACCACAGAGGGTCCCACACACGCTAAATGTAACCACAGAGGGTCCCAGACACACTAAATGTAACTACAGAGGGTCCCACGCATGCTAAATGTAACCACAGAGGGTCCCAGACACACTAAATGGAACTACTGAGGGTCCCAC